>WUAM01000160.1:625720-678208 GCA_024336885.1 Actenoides hombroni | reverse complement strand
AAGAAAGAAAGAAAGAAAGAAAGAAAGAAAGAAAGAAAGAAAGAAAGAAAGAAAGAAAGAAAGAAAGAAAGAAAAGAGAAAAAAAATCACCCTCCCCTTGTGCAACACGCTTTAACTGCGCTAGGTACCGCACACGGAAGAGGAAACCTACAGGGTGAGCAGCAGGGTGATGAGCTGCATCGCATTCACTGCTTTAAAGAGAGAATTCCTGCAGTTGGGGAGTGGAAGGGGGAAGGTACATCCCCCCTGACCCACGGGGCACATTCTTCGCCACTCCATCTGCCACCCCCAGCTGCTAAATCCTCCGCCACCAGCGCAAGGTGATCTCAAGACCGAAGCGCGCTGCTAACACATGAAAGGAAACAACTTTGGCTGGTTGCCTCCTTACGAGGCCCGCTCTCCCCACCCCCTTCCTTCCCTTTCTCTCTGACACCTTTAAAGCATCTGAACGTCAAGGTACTGAGCTATCACAGAGTGAGGTTCCCCTCCCCATGCTGCTCAGATGGCTCTTGTCAGCAGCTCCCTCCAGCCCTACTCCCAAGCCCCTGTTTTCCAGGAGGCTTCCCCTCCCTCCTTCCATCCCTCCTGCTCTGGAGCCGCTGCTCTGGAGCTCGCATTATTTCCTTTCTTGGAGCCTACAGTCTGGAGCCAGCGAGGTTTGTCTGCTTCCCCGGGTTCAGCTAATAAATTGGGATCAGGGGGTCACACAGCAGGGGACTTGGAAGCCTGAGAGCCTCTGACACCATTTTTATTAGTTTTTACTATACATACCATTTCAGGAGCTGGGATGCCATCCCAGTGGGGCCCTACCCATTGCTTAGTAACTAAGATTTTGTAATCTAAGTTTTGACAAGGTCATTTTTTACCTTGGGAGAGGGTGGGGGAGGGAGAACCCCCACGTACATTAATTACACAAACACTGTGGGGACAATGCAAATAGGAACCCATTTCCCTTTTGCATCAGGGCTAAAGAATGAAAAATCCTTTTACTACAGGGCTATTACAAGCCTAACAGGCCCAGATATTTTAAATGACACTCTTATACAGTCCCATCCTCTGCTTGCAGACTGGATGAGTGTGTTTCAGCCTTTCCCCTGTCTATCCCTCATAAAACATGCCATCAACAAAAGTGACCAGTCCTGGAGAGAGCCACAGAGCCTTGATGCCCAGGTTATCTTAAATGCCCCCATGCCCCTGTTGGCAGCATAGGGGTGATCCTGATCAAGCTCAAATTAAGTAATGAACCCTCCATCAGCTTCAGCATCATTGTCTTGATTAACCCTGTGTTTAGTTAATCACTGCTGGTACATTTGGTATAAATTACCTTTTGGAAAGCTCCAGTCACAGCAGAGAGAGGTGTGAAGAGCCCAAAGACTGGCTCTTCAGGTCAAACAGAGATGCTTTCTTTCCTGATAGAACATTTCTTAGGCTAACAAGCAGGATGTTTATCAAGCATGGGAAAAAAGGAAACCCAGTCACTGAGAGCAAGCCAGCACCAGGACAACATCATGAGAGCAGGTACAGATGAAGGCCAAAGCAGTGGCAGCACTGGGGTGACTGCCATCGCTGTAAGGAAACGGGGCTGGGCTGGGGAAGTGAGCTGCCCAACCAGCCCGGTCCAGCTGAAGCAAGGGCAAAGCAGTCACCCGGGCCCACAGCCACACCAGAGAGTGCTGCTTCCTTCAGTGGCAGCTTTGCTGTGTTCAGTAATCCTGGCCATATTTGTCTTTTTTTTTTTTAATTAATTTTTTTTTCATTCCATCTGCTGCTCTGCTCTGAGAAATTCATTCTGGAAGGAGGAGAAAGGTCCTTTGGTCACTGCTACCTTTCCCTTCCACCCCTCTCCCCCTATCCAGAGCTCTATGAGGTGTATGCCTCTGATGTGGTTAAAGTGGGACTGAGATTGAGTAATGCTTTGAGGTCCTTCAGTATGCATTTTGCTGGCTGTCACCTCATCGGGCTCCAGCGTATGCTTTGAGGTTAAGTCCCAGTGTTTGTGTTTTGGCCTTTGTTGTGGTTCCTTGATTTGTTCATGATGGCCTTGGCTCTGCCACCGCACAAGCAAATGCTAAATTCACAAAGTGGTGACTCAGTCATTTTATCCACTGGCAGCAGCAGCAACTGGCAGAGCCTCAAAACAGACCAGAGAACGGGGCAACAAGTGTCTCCAAGATGGATTTCAGACAAACAAGAAAAAATGAAAAACCTGAAAAAGCATGGAGATAAAAAGCCTGATATTAAATAAAGAGACAGAAAAACAGCTGGAATCTCAAGTACAGACCAAAGAGATGAGAAGTAAATCAGCTCTGTGACAGACAAGGAACTGTGCTGTGCTTCTGAACAGCAATGCTCGGAATATGGCAACTCACTGGCCCATACAGCTTTTTCCACTGGTTAAACTCAGCCTGCACGTCAAAAGAAGTTGCTTTTTGCTGCCAGTACTGGAAGCTCAAAGCAGAATCTACAGATCAAACTGTTTTCTTCCTGCTTCAGGCATCAGCCCTAAAAATAAAATGACCCTGGAGGACTCAAAAGCTGGCTTGCCTGTTTGGCTGATGGTACATGAAGTAGGATAGCAAGGCTTGTACCTGTCTGGGCGCTTTCAAATAACAAAAATATGTCCCTAAACATGAAGGGGGAACTTCATCCTGACCTAGCTTTACATCATAGTAACACCTTCATGCCTGGAGGAGAAGAGAGTGATCTTCATATCAGACCTTCTCCTCTCTGAATGCACAGTACCGAAGGCACTCAGTGGACACAGAAGGGCGAGTGACACCAGCGAGCGATCACAGGACCAAGCCACGCATCTGAAGCTGTGAATTTTCTAATAGGAGCAAGACCTTATGAGCTACGATGCACATAAAAAGGACACTTCTACATTAACCATGTTTCAGGCTGAACACATGAGAAAGTATCACATATGGACTTGTATGGTAAGATACTCTATAATAGAATAACTAGTTTGAAGAGGGAGGAGAGATGGTTGTGTGCTCAAGCACGGATCTGGAGTCACGACGCCTGGATCCTGTCCCTGGTCTGACCCAGTCAGGCCGTGAGACCTCGGGCAAGTCTTGCCTCAGCAATGCAGGACTTGTGAAATCACTAGAGTGTAGGCTGGGGTTTTTAATTTTTTATTATTTTTTTTTTTAAAAACAGTGCACAGCAGTTTACTTTCAGGGAGCTTTATAACTCATTTCTGTCTGTTTGATCTCCAGCCCCAACTTTTCTGGCAAAATAGCAATTAGAGCACAAGTGCTGAGCTGGCTCTTTGTTGCTGCCCATGCCCTATCAGACTCGGAAAATGATTGTGACTCAGTCACCTAAGCTGCATTCTGTTTATTCATGTGTAAACTGGGAATCGTTATAATTGCTTTCTAAGCATTAATTGATTATTCCTAATAGCACTACTATAGAATTCCTAGAACAGAGAGGAACAAAACCAACAAGAGAGGCAGACAGCAGCAAAACTACAAACTGCTAATAAACTTTTGTTTACTAGTTTCATTTTTGGTCTTTTTCTGAGCACTGACATGTGGGAAGTTCTTTCCACTCCTGTCCTGATGTCAACCTGGTGAGCTCTGGGACTTCAGTCCATCCATGTCAACTTTTCTCCGCTCAGACACAACTCCACCTCAGAAGTGAAAGCCTATGTTCCCAGGGATGACTAGCAGGGGTTTTCCTGATTCCCAAAAAGACAATAAAGATATGTCCACTTTTATCACTAACTATATTTGCTCAGATCAAGAAATCTTCAATCTTTCCCTATCATTACGGGGCAAGACAGTCAGATGAATATCAGGAGATGACTCATGAATTTCTAGGTGCAGTTACCTTCTCCTAACAACTTCACCCTTCATTTGTGTATCTCCAGCCACCACTCTCTCATACACACGCACACTTTCTCCAGTCAGCTGAAGTCTTTCTATAGCTCTGCATGTCTCCCTACCTCTGTTAGAGCAGGAGGCTGGAAAGCAATTGTGACCAACACACTGACTGTATAAGGAGAAATTAATCCCCTGCCTTCCTGGGGCTGAACTGCCTTGAGTGTGTCATGGATGGATCAGCAAATACAACCCCAGAGGAGACAAAAAACCAAGTCAGAGTGGCAGTAGGTGTGTTACACGGGCAGATTAACCTCACACCCTTAATCACTTCCAGCAACAAAACAATCAACATACAACACAAACCTGACTACAAAACTCAGGTCTGAATATCCCTCAGGAAAAAAACTAACAGAAAAAATACAAGCAGAAATAACTTCTATAAGAAGAGGCAGGTATATACTACAGCTTGGTAATGCAAACAGTCTCCTTTCCACTAATGGACTACACACTCAGTTTGTTACAAATACTGCTTTACAGAGTCATAGTTTTAGGTTTGATTTTTTTATGGTGTTATGCTATAATTATTTTACTATCAAAGTCATTTAGTCACAGGTCAATTAGCCACACAGTATCAGCTGCTATCACAGAAGATTAACTGGAAATATGGTCTACATATTTTTACTCCTAAAAAAATCTCATTTCAGGTAACAACAGGGAAACATATCGAAAGGACAAAAGGAACATTCAAACACGATAAGCAGAACTAGCCAATAAAGATTCAAGCAGCTCTCACTCACAGAACTGTCCCACCTAAACCATTGAAGTTTCTCATGGTGGAAGAGAAAGTTATTTGGGAAAAAAAACACAAGTGAAAAATCAGACATTTCTGCGAGCAGGCAGCTAGCTGAACATTCATTCCTCTCTTCAGAGGATGTTTTAATGGAAAATCTGACTGATCTGGCAGAGATCGTTCCAAGACAGTGATACTGAGTCATAAAGCAAAGCCATAGCTACCATACAGTCC
Organism: Actenoides hombroni; assembly: GCA_024336885.1. NCBI lineage: Eukaryota > Metazoa > Chordata > Aves > Coraciiformes > Alcedinidae > Actenoides > Actenoides hombroni. Next base: position 673,357 of record WUAM01000160.1, on the reverse strand, counting down.
AATCCAATGCCCCTGAAGTCAATAGGAGGGCTCTGGAATAGGCCCATGCAAATTGAATAAAGTTTGCAGCATGGCTGATATTAACTCTGAGCCACTGAGGGAGCTGGCAATGAAAAGCTGCTGCTGCTTTCACAAAGACTTTGCTCTCACTGTTGTTTTCAGTGTAATTTCTGTCCAAGGATGCTCTGCAAATTGAGACAGGCATCAAACTGAGGAGTGTTCCTTGGACTTCGTTGTTCAAAGAGAAGGGGGGAAAAAACAGTTTCACAGCTGTAGGTTGAGCATGAAAAATGTGGCAGGTGATAGAATGAGGGTCACCACACTATGAGAGTGTCTCTGACAGTGTATGGGCTTGGCTTTCTGTTACATTGTGTGAATTTAGTGCTGGTAAAACGGGGGAAAATGCAAGTCTATTTAAATCCTGGGATGAGGAGAAGCAGCAATCATCACTTAATAGGAATAAATATTCGCCTTCAGATGAAGGAGGGACAAAATCTATATAATAGGCCAGCAGCGACAGAAATTAGGAAAAAAGCAGCTCCAGAAAGGACACTGAACAAGCCTAACTGACTTCCTGATGCAAGGCACGTCCCTTAAGTCAGACATCTCTTTCAGTAGGGAGTGGGGATCAAAAAATGACAACACACAATAATCTGCCAATTCTGGAGGCCAGGGAAGAGAGAGAGAGAGGATTGTATGTTATAGGACAAAAGGAAAGCCATAAAGGCTTGTCCTCCATCTCTCAGCTCTCAGCTTAGATGCAAGACAGAAATAGCAGAGGTGGTAACAGCTTCTTGTGCTGTAATGCTCAGGTCTCACTTGGAAGGACCCTAGGGAGCTGAGGAGACCACCCAACCATCATACAAACAGCAGCATCTGTAAACCCTGCCCCTGATTCTGTAAACCCTGCCCTTGATGGATTTCCATTGGAAACCATGGTCAGGGAGGCACTGAATGCAAAGAGAGGATGGGAAGAAGAAATTCTTTAATTAACTACACACCAATGCCAAAAGCCTGGGTAATAAAAAAGAGGTAATAGAATTAGTCATCTATAAGCACTAATTTGACCTAGCTGCTGTTAGTGAACCTTGTAGAATGACTTGCATGACTGCATGTTTAAATCAATGGTTATAATCTACTTAGATAAGGCCTAGGTCTTAGAAGAAAATGAGTGGAAAAGATGATATTACCTACAACCAAGTCACTAACAATTAAAGAAAAACCAACACACCCCCACCACTACCCTGAACGTTTCTGCTTGATGACATCGATAAAGCAACAAGATGGCACATGAGTTGACATCCCCTACCATCACACTAGAAAGCAGGGTGACTAAACACAAAACCTGGTTGTTTATGAGGTGCAGGATGAAGAGATAATCTACTAACCTCAAGGATTCCCATATGAGAGGTCGAGAGTAACCCCTCTTAGAACTGCTGAATATCCAGCTGTAGTCTGCCACAGTAGTGGAGAAGTCACCAGGCTGGGAGAAGCCTCTGCCAACTTACTCTTGACAGAGGAACTGATCAAACAGCAGTTTGTACAATTAATTATGAGTCAATCATTCTTGTTACAGGCAACAAGATCAAACCACCTAAACTAGTAACGATATATAGCTGGTGACCTGAAAAGCTTTCAGCTTTGTGAAACTTATTGGTTGAAGGATAAAGTCCCACTGACCAAACATGACTGGGAATTGTTTATGAATATCATATTAGAAGCCCCAGATGCCACAACTCAATAGTCAAGAGAAGAGGTGGTATTGGTCTTATAACTAATTGACACTAACAAATTGCAGAAACCTAATAAAAACAAGGAAAATGATATAGCCAGTAAGACAATGGATAAAATAGAGTAAATCTGAAGTTTATTAGGAATCTTAAAGTGGAATCTGTGCTTAGAGCTAAGACTGTAATGCAAAAGACCACTACCAGAGGAAGACATTTTTCAAGACAATATACCTAAGCAAATTCCATCTAAGAGATCCCAAACAGGGAGCCAAATGCTTTCAACATGCCTTGGAAGAAGGAAGATTCTAGAAAATAAACCTGATGCTATGCCAACGTCTTAATACAACGAACAGACACATTACTCAGATCCTGAGACTGATGAAAACAAACTAACCAGAGGAATCATGTGAACCTCCAAACATGGAAATGGGCAAACCTGTAAGAGGTCAACATGAGTTTCTGGAAACCACAGCCTACTGAATCGATTTCGTTTCTCTTACGAGATTATAACTGGAGCTAATAAAGTCAATAGCTTATGATCAGATTTCGCGGACGTATTTGAAATCAGATTTATACAGAATTGAATGTTACACAATGGATCAAAATGAATAGGTCTGTTGTACCCTTTGGCTTTACCAGGTGGTACTAACAGGGCTGGGAACTGCAGTACCGGGGAAGAGCTATTTGCCACCATCACCACAGGAGCGCAGAGCAAGGCATCCCACTGTTCCCAGTACGGCTGCTGAGGCTGTACCCACACAGCCTCAGTGTGGGCAGATTTTTCAGACATAGGAGAGGCAAGAACAGTCTGTGCTTAACAAGATTTTACAAACACAGTAAGGTGTGCTTACCAACATAGTTCATTGTCTCCACAATTCCTCCTCCTGAGACATGGACAAACACCTGAGGAACAGCAACAGGAAAAGACAATGCTTTCCAAAGGCACTATACTTCTCTGAGGCCAATTACTAACTATGCTGTCTTCTAGTAAATCCCAGTGGTGTCCCATATCCACACCAATACTACATTCTCCACTTGGCAGCATAATACAAACAAGTTTTTCATGTGGCTAAGCTGTACCCATGATTTTCTGCCCTATCTTGCTCATCTCCAAAATGTGCTCTGAATAGAAGGATCTCACAAGCTATGGGGCTGGTATCATTGGTATTAGAAGATGTTCCAGAAAGCAAAACAAAAGCCCTTGTGCAATGATACAGACAGTGCTCTCTGCTGAAAATCGTGGAGAGCAAGAAGTGGCAATCATCACTCCCTGCCCTTTGAGCATGCATGGCATGCAATGACCTTGACCTGCTTTTTAACCTCTTACATGCCATGCCTTGATGCCAGCCCTGCAGGGTTATGCTAGTTACAGCTTCAGTGATTATTTTGAAGTGACAGATGGAGTGTCAGAGCAAACAGCATCTGTCCAAAGGGCCCCAGTAGGTGATGCTTCACAGAGTATCTCCTGAACATCTGCACTAATTAAACGCTTAAGCTGAACAAAATTTAATTTTGCAGGCTGTGTTGAATCAGATAGAGTTCACTGCACAGGGACCCTTGATCTGCTCTGCGCTCCTAGAAAATAGTCTTGCTTCTCCCTAAGCCCTCTTCACCCTGAACTTCAGAACTGTGGCAGCCTGTTTGTTCAAAAAATAGGCATTTAGTGGCTAAGTACCCAATTTGGCATCCAATGAAGCTGTTTCCCATGTCTGAAAGGAGACCACAATTGGAAATTAAAAGCGTTCATCTCTTCTGAATTCTTTTATGGAAGGGGCAGGTTATTTTCTGGAGGGGAAGGCTTTTGGTTTTGTTTCTTTCTTGCAGAATTCAGTAACAATATCTTAACAAATGGGTTCTTTGTGAATCCCAGGCAAATTGAAAAACATAAAGAGATATTGTTACTCAAGAGATGTTACCAATGGAAATAACAATGAAGAAAGTGAGAAGTGGGAAAGGCCAGGAACTTATCAAAATGGGAGGCATTTGCATTTGATAGCCAGCGATCTTCTAAAGCCCAGCACAGGGATGGAATACTCTCCCCTCCCTCCCACAGAAGGGAGACAAAGCTCAGCATGTCAGTACCAAAGAGACAATAGAGACCATTTAATGTGCTTGCAATTACACATACCTGGGGTGGGATCCACTATTGCCTCCTTCCTGCTTTCCTGCATTCCCAGCAGTTTAAATCAACATGCCTTGTAGTTCATGCGACTTTCTCATTTTAAAAGTATAAGAAAACCCTCATTTAGGAGAAAAGTGATGAGAATGTCAGGAATTTGAAGAAGCATATGTGACTAGTATAAGCCAAAAAAGTAGCTGTGGAGTCAACATAAGCAGTCAGGAGGCAGACAGGTCTGTAAAGAGGAAATGCCACTTCTTAAAAGAGTTGATGGCTGTCAGATGGATGTATCAAGCCTTGCTGTAACACTCATGGACCTTATTGTAGCTGCAGTTTCCTGGCTACAGGAAAAACCCATTGATACTTCCTTTTCAAGACAGAAAGGGACTGCATGGCAGGTAAACATTATTACAGAGGGACAATTTTCTTAGAGTCCCAAATATCTGGTAACCCCGATCATTCTGAACAGGGAACAGGTCATAAGATAAATGCTCAGCCTTCGGCACTTATTACTCTGAGTGCAAGGTTCTCACTTGGAGGTTACCATATAATATTGGATTATGGTAATATATTACATTGCATTGCTGATAGGACTTTTTCATAGGTTTTCATGTTCATTGCTTAACTCTCCATTGTTTATATTATTTTCCTTTATCTAATCTATCATGTTTCTCAGGCACCTATCACTTTGGGATCCTTTTTCTAGAAGCAGTAATTTATTTCTTACACACTGGACTGATTCACCAGTTACCTGTCAGCACTGGTTCTTTCCCTCTCATTCTGCTGGGGAACCCAAAAAAGATGCACCGTTGGTTTCATCCTTTGCCAAAAGCTGAGGCTGTTGGTCTGGGAACTGCATGTATTAGGAAACCCATTCGTGCTCCTTCTTACTCAGTGGCTTGTCCTTTTCCATCTACAGAGCAAAAATCTGCAGGTCACATCAGAAGAGGGCAATTTGTTATTTTTTACTTGACAAAGTTGAGGGCAAGTAGGAAAAGAGCTGAAGCAACAGAAATGCTGATCTCATTCTCAATCATGAACTACATTTAATTCTCTGTTGGTGTTTGTTCATTGCTCACTAAACCTAAACTGTTCACACATCTAGTGGGGCAAGTTCAGAGCCGTAAGTGTCAGCAGGGGTCGTAACTGGAGAATGAGCAGAAGATGAACTAATGGTTGGAATCAAGGCTGGTCTATGCCCACAAGTCACATTCAGATATAATCTTCCAAGACCTTCAACTCTCCTTGCAAAAGTGTGATCACATTTCAAAACACCCAGCAAATGTGCTCTCCTAGATCTGACTTACTGGGCCCCACAATGCCATAGCCAGCTTAAGTTTGTCTTATCTCTGAAATGAAAAGCTTTTGATTCTGGACATAGCTTGTGTAATTCAGTACTCTAAAAGATTATCAAGATAGACTTCTCCATATGACAAACACTGGACCCACTATTACAGAAGGCCTAAACCCTCTCAGAGTAAATCCTTCACCAAATACTGCTTTGGACAGGCAGAAAACTCAGGAAGGAAGGAAAGAAAAAACAAAAAGGCTGTGAGAAGAAAGGGAAACTCACAACACGCCTAATATGTGAATGGGGGATGGGAAAAGAGAAGATGAAATAAAGGCCATGTGAAATGACTCTGCTTTCCCCTCTGTTTCCTTTGGAGAGAAGATTAGGTTACTACAGTTCAACAGGACTCAGTTTGCTTATTGCTTTGGGCATTAAGAACTTAATGCAAAAGTAATGAAGTTAAACCTGTGGCATAGATAATGGTCATTAGCAGCCTTCTTTCCCTGTCATAAACCTGACCCTTGTTAACTTCTATTTTATCTTTCTACGCAGATGGTTCCGAGTGGGGCAGGAATTAGACCAATTTGGGAAAAAAGTCAGCTTGTGAGTAGGTGCTGATATTTCCCAAACTGGAGCCCCTCTCCCCCACATTACAGCCCAGGCCACATCACAAATGGAAGGGAAACACAAGGAAGAAAGAGCAGAACTGGAGCCCTTGACTAAAAAAACCTAACTTGCAGTAGGGATGAGAGCTTCAAGAAGTCAGCTGAGATTGAAATCTCCCAAGGGGAGGATGTTAGGGAAAAAGCAAGGATTAAAAAGTTTTAGCAATAAACAAAGCCCATTTACTGCTTACCCCCTTTCATTTCTGTCCTCCACCTCCCACATAATGGAGCTCTTTCCCCACTCATTCATTAAGCTCTTTTAGAGTTTATTGACTGAGAGCAAAATTGTCCCTGCAATCAGATCCTCGGCAGTTGTTGCGGCATTTCTGTGCCACTGCTCTGACAAAGGGAATTCTGTTCCCCAGCTCTGCCAAGGAACACCTCCCCTGGATGAGAGATATCTGAATAGACCAATTTGACCAAATATCCTAATTCTTCAGTAGTCATCCAAAATTCAAATCTTCTGTCACCAGGGACACAAAAGGAGCACAAGTTGTAGCCAAAAAGAACCCATTTTTCAGGACTACCTGGGGAAAACTCTGTCTCATTATCACCCAGGTCTGAAAAGATGTTCTAGTTCCTCTGCTTTTAGAAGCAAGGTGACAAGTGCTAACTTTTTTCTATGTTTGCCTAACAATAACGGTCAGGCTTTTTTTTTTTTTTCCTGGGAATTATGGGGTGGCATGAAGAAACTTAATTTAAGGTTACAAACTGAGGTGACCGTGCCATTGTCTATCTCCAAACGGAGAAGGGCTACGTATCAACACTGACTTTAAAGATAAATTCATCAATTTTGAGGTTTCATTGCCAAGTGAATCCAAACATACCAAGAAGGCAGTAATAGAGCCCTCAAGCCAACTGCAAAATTGCATTACCTTCAAAGGAAGGATCATCTGGCCCTCAAAGCCAAAATGCTTCATAATAATGTCAGTCATCACAGGAGTTACACCTATATTTGAGTAACAGGGAGTGGATTAGTCATCGCTTGATGAGCAAACAAAAAATGAATTTTTGGGTTATAGTCCCAGAGAATTATCTGTTTTCCTGTAAACTCACTAGAAGGGAGGAAAACCACAGAATAAAATCTCAGCTTGGGGTAATTCTGTATTTCATGCTGAAACGGGGTCTGTACAGTACATTGCTGAATAGACAGATAAACCAGTCAAATTTTAAGGTGTAGAAGCCAATATGACTGCTTGAATCATCTCCCAATCTCCTGTTCAGCTTCTCATCTACTTTATTTACACAGACATATGTGATTTTGTTGCCAGCTGGTGATTTGGCAATAAAATGAAATCTGAGCCTAATGTGCCTAGAAGATTTGTTTGGAAAAAAATAAACCCAAGATAAAAAAAACCAAACTAAGTAGTACTTGTTTATAGAAACATTACGGTACCTTTGATCCTTTCTTCTGTTCTGCTTCAATATGCTTGAGTAAAAAGAAAATACGCTGTAAATTTCAGCAAGCAGCATGGGGGCTCCTATGTTTGTGTTGCAAAGACAGACTGAAGCCTTTAATCAAGACAAACTCCTGTAGGGCAAATTTCCCAATCCAGCATTAGCGTGGTGGTGTTGCTAGGTGGATCCCCACCCAACCAATCCCCAGTGCTTGTCACTCGGCTGACCCATTTCTGTTGCAGGGCAGCCCTGCAAAAAAATCATTTGGGTAGGAGAGGAGGTGGGGAGACGAGAAGGTGACGCACAAGGAAGGAAGACATAAGTTACCAGACACCTAAATACAGGGAAAAATAATGCACGACACTTAAGAAAGGCTTAGACACTGAACTAGCAACACCAAAGCAGAGATGCAAATACTATAGAAAATACAGCATCCGTATGAAGAATGTTTCACGTACCCACGACCCTGAATAAATACACTAAGTCCCTTGACCTTTTCTATACATACACATGTCAGACAAATATGTACATGCTGCTCTTTAAAATCTGATATTTATTATCTCTCACATCAAAGCCTAACTGCACATGGACAGATTCTCATGGAATATGAGCATGCATTAAGCACGAGGCGGGGGAAAAAGACATGAAAGCTGCCCGTCTGCCAGGCCTCAGGTAATAATACCTAAAAATAGTGGATGCTTTTGTATATGACATTTCTCAAATAATAACACTTAAAAATCAGATGTGCAAATGCACCCTTAAAGTCTATTAGGACACCACCTCCATAATCTAGACATTGGGATTCAGAGTTAGTGTCTTCAGAGGAAAACCAACGGCTGTCCAAAGTGCACGAGGTCAGAGTACTACGCTGTGCTACAAACTGAACTGTCTGGGGAAAAACAACACAACATTCAAATAAGAATGCACTTTTAAAATGCAAGCGTGTTTCCTTCTAAAAGGCTGTTTCCAAGCAGTGTGATGTATTCCTTTCAGACCAAAACCTTGCCCCTTTTCTCAGAACAGCTGTGAATGCATTCAGTTGATTCTAAATTCTCTGTGATCAGATAAATAGTTATAGTTAGAAACTCCTAACAAAACCAAATCAGAACGCACTCCAGAATGGCCACGGGAAAGTTTCATTTGCCTCTGCAAGGCTCCTGTGCATAATGACAGAAAGGAGATCATTTTTAGGACAGAAGTCAGAAATCACTACCGAACCCCTGAGTTATGGAAGAGAAGCAGCTGTACTGTCACCCAGCACCCACCGTACCCGGGAATCATGGTAGAACATGTGGAGAAATCTACTGTTGTGACTAGTGCAGCAGGAAAGGGTTTAATTTAGTTGCCTTCCCACATCAACATGCTGGAGACGGTGTCAGGAAACCCCACAGCAGCCACCTGATTTATCTATGTGGATGTTTCCAAAGTCTTCTCCACGGTTCCATGTTTCTACTGGGACAAGCCTTTGAATGCAGATGGTGCTCCACGGAGAGGTGGACTCATTTATGTTCTCTCAGTTAAGAAGCCACAGCACAAAAATGGCTGAGTGCTATCATTTTAGAGGGAGCAGGAATCTGGGCCTTCTCCAGCTTTGTGAAGACAAGTGGAAGCCATGTGCAATCTCCTACAGCCATCCAGAGAGAGCAGGAGCTGAAAGGTGACTTCCCCACCCATGTGGAGGAGATTAAAGCCTGCTGAGAACTTCCCTCAGCCAAATGTTCGGGCTCCCTGCTCTGTAGTCATTTCTGCAGCCTTCTCTATCTTTGAAACATGAGCAAGTTATTGCTGGCATACGACAAAGCTGGCAAAGTGTCATCCCATGATTCAGCATATCAAGAAGTAAGATAGCATAATGAATCATTGTGCAAAAGGTTGTGCAACATGGACTGAAACAGTCCATATGAAAGCACTGTTGTATTGGAATGGAAATGGCTTTTTCATGGAAGATACCCATCTGCCAAAAACAACGTTGTATAACTAATGTTTTATGAGTAGATGATCCAGAGGCAGATAGAGGCACCAATGGTAGGATTTCGCCTACTGTGACACAGACATATGAGAAGATAACTTGGTTTGCCAGGATGATTTGTTTACAATTGTAACATCTGGTACAGAAGGTTTGAAAGAGATTCATGAATTGGAAAGAGGAGAAAAGAAGTCCTGCATCCGATTAAACTGTGCTGTGATTTGGAGATAATCCATCGGAGTCAATGGAGATAACCTGGCACAAAACCATCCTCGATGCAAGGAGAAAGAGAGCCAAAGAGCATCAACATACAGAGCTTTACTGCATTTCTTTATCCAGCCCATGGAAAAGTCTGCAGTACCTCAGGCTACTTCAGCTATTTCCATCACCCAACTGTCTCCCCCCCCAACTCCCCCATGGCATTGCCCAACAGCCCCCATCCCCGTTAATTCTTCCCCAAGTGCTCTGACAAGGTCACCCCATAAGGGAGCACACTTTCTGTCCGTTACTGTCCCTCCATCTGCCTTTGGAATGCTTCTCCAGTTTGCTAACTGGTTATGATGAGTTAGTCTACATCAGAAAAGCATCTTCACACTCTCCTTCCCAGTCTTTCCTCCTTTCTGGCAAAAAGAAAGCATCATTCCTAAGTGAAAAGCTCCAAAAGCCTCTTTTCTTTTACAATTTAAAAAAACCATCCAGCCTTTAAAAACATGACTCAATAGGGTCTTTTTGTTGAAAGAACTGATATCCTAGGAAAGAAAAAACTTCTATTTCAGGATTTTTCAGCTTGCCTTAGGTTCAGGGACTACTATGAAGAAATCTGGCAAAGATGAGTAAGAAAAGCAAGTTCACATATCCCATAAGGCTGCTCATTTGAGGGGCACTTCTACAGGGGCAGCACTGCCTCTGGAAAAATGAGAGAAAAACTGAAAGGCACCAGGCTTCCTTTTTAAGTATTGTCTGTTTAAGCTGTTTTGTCACCATTTTTCATACTTTATTTTCCTTTTATAGCTGTTGACTGCCTCGGATGCTATTAATCCTATTTAATAAAGATGGGAGACACAGGCAGCAAGGGCACACTGGTAGAAATAATATAAATAGATCAAACTTTCACCCTACACACCTCAAATTATGGGAACCTAGAAGTGAGGCAGTAGTTAAGAGCCTCAGCCACTTGTATTGGCAAACTCGTCTTTCATAAGCATGCAATTTAGATTTAATAATATGCTTAATGAATGGTAATTAAAAACAAATTGCAATTAAAACACTATTTAATGAGGTTTAACAGTGATGTGATAGATATGTATCTATCACCAAGTTCAACTTCAATAAATATTTTCTTAATAAACTGGCATTTAATTAGTATGGGAAAAATGTTGCTGTTAAATCTAAATTAAATTAAAATATACTTAGGGCACTTACCCACTTAATAGTATGTGTTAATGAAAAATATTTAAAAGGCTTGTTCTTTCATTTTTTTTAAGGGCAATGGTTACAAGAATTACATAAAAGGAATTTAATTGATTGCAGTACATGAAGGCGTGATCCAGCCTTACACATAAACACTTCTTTGATTTAAGAGTTTCCTAACCCACAGTATCTACACTAGGACACCTGTAAATGAACAAAGAACCCGGCTGGAATTTGAAGTTTAAGATTTCAAATGCGACCGTTTACAAAGTCATACTCCAAATTCCCACTGCCCCTCTCCCACTAACCTTTCCATGTCATTTTATGATCCCATTATCATAAATATCTGAGCACCTGCCAACATTTTTTAAATAGAAATAAAGTGTTTCCTTTCTTTCAACAGATGTAAGGTTTGAATATTTCATAGATCTTTATTTGTTTAGTGGAAGAGGGCAGGAGAAGTTTAGTATTTTGAGCTTAGCATATGTCAACTATTTTGTTTGAAACTGAGGTTTGTGAAATCTTTACTTCTCATAAAAGGTACTGCAGTAGCTTAAGCCCTGATCCTATCTGTCTCCTGTGCTCCCAAGACTCCTTATAGTTGCTGATACTTTAATTGCTCCAGTACTCATTATGACTTGGACTAAATTCAAATAAAACATTTTGCAGTGAAAAATAGCTTTTAGGAGAACACAAAATTGTTGCAGAAAACTTGAAGCCTTTAGCATCTTTGATCAACTGGTTGGGACTGGGAAGGATTCTTTTTGAGAGAGCCTGTGGAAACGCAAAATAAAATCTGCAGAAATACTTTGTAATTCCCTTTTTTTACACCGTTCTTTACTGAAGATTTCAGGAGAGAAACTGGGAAAAACCCCAAACCAAAATGTTTTCCTCACAGATAAGACCAGGACGACTCCTGTGTCTTCACAGTACCTACCACAAGGGGTCTGTTTCCCAAGAAGGACGTTAACAGTAAGACAGATTTACAATATAAATGCAAACGGTTCCCTAAGGCAAATAAATGACTTCTCAATGTTTCACTCTGCAGAAATGTTGTACATAATGACACTGCTGTACAGCAGCATATGTCGCATATACAGGTATGTTTTCTACTATTGCTGACAGTATGTAACATACCTATTTGCAGACAGATATAAGCTAAGAAAAAATGGCACAACATTAAAGGTTATTTAAATTAAGAAGAAAAATTCATTGGAACAATATTTGCCACGAGTTTACTATGTTCTCCTTTTCTTTGCAAGTGGAAAAGACTTACAGGAACTAAACACTAAAGATACAATTTTAGCCCTTAGCACTGTTCCTCTTGAAGACAACCTCAAGAACAGGAGATGATAATCATAAACCTGGTCTCTCTGGATAGCTTCCCACTTAATCCCACCAGCAGCTGCTTGGCTCAAACCTCTTCTTTTTCCTTACGTATCACAAACAGACCAGCATGAGGACTGCTAGTTTTAAATTTCAGTTATTTTCTGTTGGACTTAAAGTGCCAATCTTGGTTTAAAGCAATTGAACCAACACTGCACAATCTTATTTTACAAAGCAAAAGAACCAGCCACAGAGAAGAGGTGACAGATAAGCAATGTGAGAATGAGTTACCAAATATAGCGTATGATATTATGCCCCAGATAAACAGAGAGCAATAGTGTACATACCCAGCCAGCTCCTGATTGATCCTGAAAGCTCGGCTCTATCAGTTGCAGAATGTGAAGGATATTTTCCTGGCATGTTCCAGCTTCAGATATGATGCGGATAACACTTAGCATTAAATAATGCTCCTATGATTCCAGTTTTCAAGCATTTCACAATCCTCTGCTAAATGTGACATCCTGGATGAAACAAATGACTTGATTAAGGACTTATTAACATAGAAACAGAACTGACTTCATGAATTATGACAGGTCCTACTGTACATGTCACGCTGCATCAGGGCTGAAAGCAAAGATATTGTCCTTACTTCAGAAAAATGTAACCATTTAGTGAGGGAAATACCCACTCTGCAGCAGTAGGCATAGGGAGAGTCTGGTTCCAGCCGGCAGAACAGGAATTCATATCCAGTGTCTCCCAATGCACAGTGGTGGCTGTTGTATATCTTACCACACTCCTACTGGGATGGAACAAAAACCATTTAACTTCAGTACAATGTCAGGGCATCCTACAAAATTAATAGTTAAACTGTTGTTCTCTGAAGAAGACAATCTTCCTCCACTTTCTCCATCTAAACTCCATTAGAAAGACAGAACAGGGACCTTAGAAAGATGATTTACAATCTGGATTATTGGGAAATGATGGAAATGCCCCAGTATTGCACCTGGTTTTGATGCCAAGACCCCAGCTAAAGTACAACCCCCAGCTCAGTTTTGCCTTGTCCACAGCATAGCTAGACATCTCATGAAAGCTCCCAGTCAAACAGTGGAGCTGCCCTCTGAAAAGTCCAAGGCAAATCTGTAGGGTTTGAGCTATGTCAGTACGCACTGCAGTAACGATGGTGGTTCAGATGAAAATGGAATTCAATCAGATTTGTCTTTCTAATCCCCTGAAAGCTTTCAAAAATTTCACTTAGGATGCAAGAAAAGAAAAAGAACATGGAAAACAGAATGAGATGCTCTGAAAAATAATTTGCTTAGGGTTGACTAGACTGTGCCAAGCTTGCTGGTCATTCTGAGCCAGGAGAGCTAATGCTCTTACCAAGGGGAGAGCAAACTACCATCTCTGATGTCACCAAAGATCTAAACAGTCAGGAACTATCCCTCCTCCCTCAAGTATTTTCCACTAAAAATGGCAGAGAGGTGCTGATTAAAGAAAGACAGTGCTTTAACACTCTCAGCTTGTGGCTAGCAGTCTGGCATCTCTGGTGATGCTCAGCTCAGGCTGAGACAAACAGGAGGCCCATGCCAAGTTGTTTTGCAGTCAGTGGCCTGTTGCCAGAGTGTCATTTTTCACAAAAAGGACACAATACCAAGCAATCTGGCTGAGAATGAATAAAAATGTCATCTGTGCTCGCTCCACTTCAAGGGCTCCTGCAGTATTGTTCTCCTCGTGTGCAATACAATTCAGATTGATCCCACAGACGCATCAAAAGATGCTTCTTAGGAACCTACTGGTCAGTCTTCCAACCTTGACAAGGAACTCACATCAAACTATTACATTTTACAGCAGTGATAAAAAAGGGTTCATTTCTTTCACGAGCTAGCTGGGTACGGTTTATTTTTTGCCTACTGGAAATTTGTCTCTTCTTTCACCCAGGAAAAAAGCACAAGAATTAGACAATGAGACAGCATGGAAAATAAATATGCTTAGCAGAAATAGCAAACCATCAGATTTGCACATTGCTGGAGATACAAAAGGAACGATGATTGAGAAAAGGCTGTAAAGCCAAAAAAGCACTGACAAGATTTATCTGCCATCTGCGAAAAGGAAAGGAGCAAACAGAAATAAACACACGTGTGAGAAGGCAAGAGGAATGCACGGTGGTTTATTATCACGGGGGACCTTTCACTGGCTGCACTCTATAAAGACTCCACTGGTACAGAGACATGGATTTTGAAACAGAGTATATGAAATTTCTGTCCTCAGTAACCATGGCTGAGCATACCCAGTGAGACAGCCTCATCCTAGGCAATAACCCAGGAGAAGCAGACAAGGTACCCAAGGACCACCAGAATCACAGCTGGCTTTTCTGTGTTTCCCTAGAGAGAGGTGTCCATGTTTGACTGGACATTTGCAAACCATCTGCACGTGCTGTTAGGACATAAATTTGGAATAGCCAGTTGTGCAAGGTAAAGAGGATCTGGGTTTTTTTCCTGGTTAGACTGAATTCAAAGTCCTAAGTGCTTCTCGAGAGTTGTTCATCCTCCTCATCTTCTAAGGACAGCATCAGAGGTATTGAGTAACATGCAGAAAATCCCAGACTAACAGGCTGTACCAGTGCTACTAATTGGAAAGAGTGGTAGGGAGCTGGGGAAAGAGTAAAGCTCCCTTTGCCATCTCACTGTGTTCCTGTCAACAGCTACTGATATGATCTGATTCTAAATGCAACCCTCAAGACTAGATTTTCATGCTTGGAGAGAGATGAAGAACAGCTTACAACAGGTCTCCATGAACCATCATAATGAAGAAACTGTAAATATCAGATATGGCAAAACACAAGCTGGCAAGAGAGGACAGCACACGTTCCTCACCTTCTGCTGCACAGGGAACAGGGGTGCTGGATATTCAAAATAAGGAGCTTTTTTTTTTTTACCTCATTTCCCATGAGAAGTTTCTGCCCCCTCACTGGTGAGTGAAGCATGCTCTGACAGGCAACTCCTTGAGTTCATAAATAAATTTGTGTCTTGAAAAAAAATATATATAATCAGAGAATCTCATAGAAGACCTCTGAGTTTTGAAAGTTGAAGAATGACCAGTGACTCAAAGAATAAGAACAGCCAGCACTGGAAGAAGTCTTTTTTCTCCCAAGCCCCGAGCCAGAGGGTTCTCTCTTGAACATTACTTGATAATGCTTGCCTCCAAAAAAATCACCAGCAGAGATTCCCCCACCTGCCTTAGCCACTAGCACCAGAAGTCATGTGAATGGGAGCTGCAGGGAAGATACCCCAGCTATAACAGTGCTCAACACCGGCTCTGTGACCTGGAGGCTCACCTGGCTGTGAACCCGTGAGAGGAAGGCAATGGCTTTATACAGCCTGATCTGCCACCCCACCCCAGCACCCAGGCACTGACCCAGCCGGAGGGGAAGGGCAGGGCTGACAGCACCGCGAGACTCAGCACCCAAGGTGACCGGCACAAACTGTCCATGTGATCCATCGCTTAAAAAGGAGCTGCAGAAGGAAGTTACCATCAAGTTTCCAATCCGAAGCACTAAAATCTTACATTTGCTTATTAAATTTCAGCTGGGGCCCCAGGCAATCAAACAGAACACCAGTCTAGTGCGTTTTGCTTTGCTTACTGCTACCGCCGAGCTGCCGTAACTTACAGAAAGCAACTGCAAAGCCTGGGACTCCAACCTTGGCTACCCATCCTTGCACCTCTGGCTGTCAAGGTAAAGCTGACATCACATTTCAGGCTTGGGGTTTGGATGTTTGTGGGGTTTTTTTCTTTCTTTTCTTTTAAATGCATTATGGGACCGTGGAAGAAAAGAATAGCGTATCCTCTGTTCAAGAGCCCCTGATTCAAAGGCCAGCTGAGACAATGGCAGGATTCTCAGGTATTTTGTAGGCATTTAATACTAACCCCATGAGTCCAACTGGAAAGCTGGTGCTCTCAGGGGCCTGGCTGGGAATTTGTGCTCGCCCTGCTCGCCAGGGCTTTCACAGGGCTGCACGCAGAGACGCGTTGCACCCTGCACGTGCCGGCACCGCGGCAGCCCCGAGGATGCCCCTGGCAGCCTGGAGTTCAGCCCCACAGCCCCCCTAAGCCATGCCCACAAGGAGATGGGTGCTGCGTTAGGGCTCTGCTCTGATGTGAACACTGCAAAATGGGGTCCGAGCTGACAAAACCTGTTGCAGTTGTAGCTCCTACTTTTTGTCAATCGTTTTAGATGGTACAGACTTGAAAGCCCTGATCCTCTCTCCTGTGGTGTTTCCATAATGCTCAGCACAGTGAGGAAGGATGAATTTTCTAACAAGTTCAATAAAAATCTGATTCCCCATAAGCCAGGCTTCAGGGGCTCAAGGAACTGCCAGCACTAAGTGCTCAAAACCTGTCAGAAAGGCTTGAAATTGGCTTGAAAATCATGAAAAAATAATAAGACATGTAGGGGACTTTTTATTTGTGTTTAGATTTTGGAGCCTAGAACATAATAAACCATGTCGTGTTTCACGCTCTCTTCCACCCCAACTGTGAAGACTAGAAATGTGTGAGTTTGCACCTCTATAAAGAAGAAATGTGCTGGAGTTTATTCTTTGTATATTAAAAGCGAGAGACCAAAGAAATAGCAAGATTACCAGAGCTCAGGCTTTAAGAGAACCCCCCCCCAAGTTTTCCATTAGTGGAAAGATTCACACTAATGTTACCAGCCTTGATACCTTCATACTCTTCCTCCAAGGCCAACAGTCTCCACTCACAGCTGAGGTCCTTCCCTCAGATGGTGCTCCAGAGAAAAGTGTTAAAAAGTGTCAAGGAGAGATCAACAAGCTTGTAAAATATGTAGTAAACAAGCAGGCTAACACCAGCCAGCTGCTGCTGCAAACCCCCCAAAATTAAATGGGATAATGCATACATTAGCCATTCTTCAAGCATTTGCTAATTCCAAAGGTTCACTCCTGCCAGTCAAAAGCAGAAATAGCACATCTCAAACAAACAACAGGAGCAGCACTTGCTGGAATCAAGCAGCCAGAGAGCAAAGAGCTAAAAGCACACGGACAAGAACGCGCACGTGCCTAAAAAGTTCAGCATGGGATTAAATATTTTGCTGGACTGCGACCAGATGAATTCCACAGTTAGTTTATTGTTATCATTACTACGATCATCATTCCTACTGAACGGAGAACAAGCCCCTGTTCAGGCTGGCTAACCTTCTTCACAACAACGTTTTCATCCAATTTATCCAGAACATACTGGCGTTTACACGGTCCAAGGTAGAGATTCACAAGAGCAAGACCAGCGACGGATTATCCAATTTGTTACGAGAGAGCAGAGCATGTCTACCTGCTATTTTGCACCCCAGAAATGGTTTTGATCCTACACCATACCTTAAGAAAATGGTGCTGAACACTGAACGACGGAGCAGAGTGTGCAAGCAGTCAACACCAGCAGGAATATGCGGATAGGCAGAGCAGCAGAATGAGGGGAGTTGAGGCATTCCTATCTTTGTTTTTAAACACAATGTTCCTGCTGTAAAGAGCTGGTTAAGACCAGATGTTGACATTCAAACCTCTTTTTTTTTTTTTTTTTTTTTTTTTTTTTTTTTTAAATACTAATACTGGTTAATATTACAGAAGACAAGAGGGTAGTGCTCCTTTAGAGAGATTTATTCTTTACTTCTTTCAAACTGACGGGCGTTTCAGATGTTCAGGAACTGTGACTGTAACACATCTGTATTTTTATTTAATTACCTTTTTCCTAAATGAGATTACAGCATGGCATGTGGTGTCTTTCAAAGGCAACACCTGTAGTCAGAATTAGAAGCTTCACAACTACCACGGCTGAAGTTCCCAGGGGCTGGGGAGGTGGTGGGGAATTGTTCAGCTCAGGCTCAGGGAAAGCTGGCAACCTCAGCAGCAGCGTTATCGAGGCCTCTCCAGATCTGAATAGCTTTCCTGTCTGCACATTTTTATATGTATGTATATGTATTTATTTATTCATTTTATTTTAAGGCTAGCTCCAACAGGAAAAAAGTAATAGAACAGTGAGAATTTCCTGTGACAGTATAACCAGAAAGAAAAGAAAAGAAAAAAAAAAAAGAAAAGAAAAGCCCATTAAATAAAATAAACCTAGACAAAGCCTTATGTAAAACTGAAATAAGGCCGAGATGCCCCAGGTGCAACATGGGTCAACTGTCCTTCTTACAGCTCAGCGCTGGAAACGTGCCCAGCTTTTGTGAAAGGTCCCAAAGCCACGGCAGAAGGCTCAAGATGTTGACTGGCCTTGGGCTACACACTTGGCTGCTGCAAGGCAGCGACCTTTGTTCCTGACACGGGGCTGGATCGTTATTTTTTTGGTTTCCAGAGTTCTTCCTTCTCACAGGAAAAAGAACTGCTCAGCAGTTGGGGTTTGCAGCCTGACATTTTGGCATCTGATTTTTTTTTTTTTCTTCCCAAACAAAACTCTATTTAGGAAATGTCTTTAAGCCCATTGTTCATACTGGCTTCACATGGCCGGCAGCTTCTGGAGGCAGTAGGCTGAAGTACAGCTGCAGAGCATGCTGCAAAGCCCTCTCAGGGTGCATTTGATCCTATCCTGCCCAGGCCAGGACCAGAGAGAAGGCACTGTAGGCTCCATGAACAATGACAGGCTTCTGCAATGAACACCCCAACGAGAGTAAGAGAGTGGAATCAGATGTGATCCCGTGACATTGATCTGTCTCCTCTCATAAACAAACTCCAGCTCATTTTCTGCATGTCCCCCAAACTATCTACCAACTGGCAACGATTTCTGAACAGAGTGGACAGAAGATCCAGAAGTGGAATTGTGGAATGCTGGTCCCATCACTTGCCATCCTGCTTTTTAAGCCTTTTACCTTCACTTTAATGGCTGATGGAGCCGCGAAAGGGCCAGTGAAGTGGCATGGAGTAGGGAAGGGAATCCACTCCTCTACATTTTTCCAGAAGCAAGTAAACCCCACTGACTTTCTCCAGGATCAGCGCTTATTCTGTGTCGTAGGGGTAGCAACAGACCAGTGACAAGGGACACATGGTGCTAGCAATGCTTGCTTTTTAAATTATTCTTTTGTATTACCACAGCACCCGTGGGTTCCCTTTGTGGGGCAGGAGCCTGCAGCGACAGACACCACGCAAAGCCGGCACAAACAGATGGTTCTGGAACCAGGGGGTCTTCGCTCCAAGCCAAAAGCTGACAGATGAGGTTCCAGACAAGGGGAGTCCATGGAAAGCACTGAAGTTCACATAGTCATCACAGAACTCAGCACACCAACAGCTTCACTCTGCAAAGGTTTTTATCTTAGAAAAGGAGTTCTAAAAAGCACCTAAGAGGAGAATAATGAAGGTGCCTTAAGAGCAAGAGGGTGCTTTCCAGTCATAAAAACTGGGCAACAGAGAGTGGCACAGTGGGCTGATCACCAGCCAACACTGACAACCTAACCACGAAAGAAAAATACTATATAGGGTGGAGAAAGGCCATGAAAGGCCCTGAAAGCGAAGACAAGCAGATCATGCTAGATCTGATCAAGAGCAGAGACTTCCAAAAGAGACACAGCAGGAAAGGAGTGACAGGCAGGCGAAGCAAATGATCTTTTTTTTTGCAGCATAAAGAACACGCATCAACAAGGTGAGACTGGATTTGCCAAGGCCAGAATTAGCAACGTTGTAGTAGTGACTGAGGAGCACGATAGGGACAGCCTGAGCAAGCACGTGAGCCATGAGGGGCTACAATAGCTGCCAGCCCTGCAAGGGGACGGCAGTGAACGGCACTGAAATGAGAGACATACGTGGTGTAAGCAGGTAGGTCTCTGTGGCATCGGCGTGGGGACAGAAGCTGAACTGGAGTCTGCAGAGAAAATTACCAACAGATAGAGTGTAGAAAATGAAAGGACCAACAGTGAGTCCCTTTGAGCCCCAAAGGAATTCCAGGGAATGCTGGGGAGTGGCTGTTTCTACTTCTGCTTTCTTTACATGCTGCTAAATTGTTCCTTCCTGAGAGGGCTCATCTCTAGAGCTCATAAAAATATTTCCAAGAAAGTAGCCGTGTTCTTTCCACCCTTCATGCCCTCCCTTTCCAGCTGAAATTAAGCACTGGAAGAAAGGACACCTTTTCCAGCAAACATTATTTTACAGCACAAGCCTCATCACTCCTCCCTTCTTCTCTTATTATAATAAGAGTATTTTTGTTTAACTGGGAAAAACAAACAAAGCACCACATTCCAAGAGGTTTACAGCTCGCTGCTTGAGAAGTCCCTTTCATGTCAGAACCCACACAGAAACAAACCTTGGCAGGGCAAAGTGCCTGAACCCGCACCCGCTCTCTGCTGCCACCCCAAGCTTCCTCCTCCTTCCCTCTTCCCAAACACTGCCTCACCCTCCAAAAAGTCCCCTGCGGAGAACCAAACCGGAGTTCACTTTGGGCTTCACGTAAATTAAACGGGAGCAGTTGACGTGATCCTTCACCTGCCATCAGCCCGCTCCAGCTGGGTGCCCAAGTCTCAGTGAGGTAGAGGAGGAGATGAGGAGGCCGATGCCGAAGGCAGGTACCATCTGTGCCAGAAGAGACGTGTTACCAGCAGCACAATTACCAACGACCTGCTGCACGGGGCTCCGAATTCTCACAAGGTTTTGGCAGCAGTCGCTGGGTCCAGTTCCACTTCAAAGCTACCTCTGTGCTTTCAGCATCACGGTAAGTGCTCTCCCTAATTACTACGTGTTTCCAGTGTGCTTTTAATCATCATCATTAAGGGATTGAACATAACCCACTGAGATACAGAAGCATAAACACGAGCAATAATTATTCCAACCTCTTCACTGGTTTCAGGTAATGATCACACTATATATTTAAAGCTGCTGCTCAGTTTATGATGGTCTGGTTTAGAATCACATTATCTCGGGTGTTTCCGGTAAAGGCCAACTAAAGGTTAAGGTCTGTAGAGGAAGGGAAAGAATGTTTAAAAATTATTTTAAAGGCTTTTAGTTATTTAAAGTCAATGCCTGTGACCTGTTAAGAATCACCCAAGATGAAGACATCTGCCTTATGCTATTCCAGAGTAAACAGATCTGCTGCAGAACTATAAGAACTTCAAGTTGGAACTTCAGCTTAATTTATGGTAGACATGGCACTGGCATTTCTCAGTGTAGAAATGTTAGTTTTAATCAAGCTAACACGGGTGCTAGAAGTTCTCTAAACACAGCAGCCCAACGCTCACAGATGTGCTAATATTTGCCCTAGTTCTCAAGAAACAAGTGGGAGAGGAAGGGAGAGCTTCTCATTAAGGCATGACTTTGAAAGGGCCTCTAAGGCCATCAGTCAGCACCACGCTCACCAAACGTCCCGGACAGTTTAGCTGGTTTTCCTTGAAAGTCAAAGTAATGTAACAGACTCACATTTGCCATGGACACAAGCCATGAATGTCTGAGCATGTGTATCCAACCCGAAGCTACAATCGTTCCTGAGCAAAACTGTTTGGCTTGTTTTCATCATTGGGCTGTTTTGTTTGGGGCTTTGTTGTTTGACTGCTATCTTTGTGTCGTAAAAAAAATATTTTCCCTTGTTTTTCAGGGAAATACCAGAAAGGGAAAATTATTGTTGACATGGTTTTAAAACCTAGTGATTTTTTTTTTTATTTTTCTTGGTAAAATACAGAAGACTTATCCGGCCACTGGAAAGTTTGAAATCAGTATCATATTTGCAAAATACCTTCTGAAAACTTTCTGATGACCTTCCACCAGGCCTGTCCCAGTTTATCCTTGGCTCTGATATGGAGCTCCTGGGTGACCTTGTGACACAATTTTCTGTGCCACCATTCCCTATTTGTCGAGATAATTGGAATTCTAGTCTCCAAATAAGTGATTTTTCATCAGAAAAATGACAGTTCATCAGATTGAAGGGTACTGCAGAAATATATCGGCTTTGAATAATTACAGCTTTTCTGGGAAGTATTTCCCCAGTTCAAGACGGAGATCCCAGTGAAAAACTAACAAAAAAGCACTCAACCAGCATCATCGTAGCAGTCATAACAAAACCCCCAAAACAGGCTACCTCAAACTATACCCAGGCTTTGTTTTTTCACAAGCTATCTGGCGTAAAGAAGAGGCCAAGCTTTGATCACGGCTGCAAAGTTGGATTGTCACGCAGAGCGCGCTAACACCGCCCACCCGTCACGCCCAAACATCTAACATGGAAATGAATTTGTGAGGCATGGACTGCAAACAGGCGAACAGCCACTTCAACGGGTGCCATCCAAGGCACGTCCCAAACTGCTGCACAAAGCTGGCAGCGGTGTGGAGTGCTCCCATCAGCCCCACTGCCCATCGGCCATCTGTGCCCGCAGGGGGAGATGGGAGGAAAGGAAGGCAGGCTCCACCCCCAGCTCCCAGAGGATGGGTTCGACCTCTTCCGCCAAGTGGAAAGAGCAAAGCCAGGCTCACAGCCTTCAATTCATGAGTGTTCATCTATGAAATCAGACTCCCACCCCTCTCCGCTAAGAATCTGCTATTCCAACGAAGCACAAGATGTCAGGATTTTTGCCAACATGAGCACAGCTGTCAAAATCTCATCCTTGGAAAGAATCCCAGATAGACACATGTTTCACCCCAGCCAAAATGGTCAAACTTCGCAGAGAAACATTCAGAGAGGAAAAAGGTTCCATATTGTCACTGCACTAGCTTGGGATTGCTCACAGCCAGACAACCGGGACGCGGTGTTTTAATAGCTGAACCATTAAAAGCACCAGGCATCTTGCTATTGACAGCACTACCAACAGATTCACTGCCTTTGGCACAAGATTATCAAAAGCAGCATCGCAGGAAAGGAAATAAGCTTGTTTGGATTTGGGAGACAACAAATAAAGGGGAAAATATGCTTGCAATTTTCTGTTTCTATAGTATGTTTTGCTAACAGCACTTTTGCCTGGAATTTCCAATGGAAGCCTGAGAAGTCTTGGGTCTATGTCGTCCTTGAGCTCATGTTCTTTCAAGCCTACCTCTAAATCCAAGCGTAAGAGACTTGGCTGGACTTGCCACTGATGCACTGGGGAAGACACAGAAAACGTCCTCTCTGGATTATCCCAGAGACTGGAGACCACCACAGCTCTGCAGCCCTCCTGGGCACCGTCTCAAGCGAACTTGCATGGAGGGCAACAACAGGAGGCACCGAGGCAGTGGCCCTGCTGAGAGCAGTCTCATCTTCTGCTTTGGTGGGGACTTCAGGAGGAGGATCCCTAGCCTGCGGTTTTGCACCTTCCCAAGCTGTCCAGCCTGAACCGAGCAAGATTCCCAGCCTCTTGTGCAGGTGACAATCAACCTGTTTCTTCTGATCTGAGATGCGAAGAGGACAAATGATTTTGCTCAGGTCACACACAGGGCCATTGGCAAAACTCACAGAGGTCCAGTGACTCTTCAGTCCTTCACACAAATGGGACCTCTGTGTGTTGCCTTTCTTAGCACGGCCCAACTTGCGTGCAAGCAGCAGTCAGCTGGCAAGAGGTGAACTCCTACAGTGGAGGGGGTGGGGAGGGGAGGTGGCATCAGAAACAGCAATCATTATCCTCTTTACTGGAAAACATGTATCTGAATGGCCAAATTTACTAGCTGTTCCAGATCTTTATGAGATTTATGAGGCTAAAGAAAAGAATTTACTAGAAAGACATAAAACTTCAGTGGTTTGAAATGGAAATGTTTGCAAGGGACTTGGGATCAGCTGGTTTCAATTGCAGCCCTGTCTGAAGCAGGGAGGGCTTCACGTCAGGGCTAAGGACCTCAAAGCTCTCCTGACCTGACTCTCCATAGACAGCTAGAGATTAAAGCTTACTAGAGAGCCAATGCTCCATCATTGGGAGGAGCTGTGGTACCCCAGATAAAAGAAACACACAGATAATGGAGATGATGAGGAGCACATGGCAGAGATGTGCAAGTCTCCTTGTGCAAACCCGCCCAGTCCTACAGGGCCAGTCCTGAGCTTGAGCTGATAATATCTGGTGAATCCAAACTGCTTCCTGATCCTGCATCGCCCACTGGGGCACTCTTGGTTTTGCAGGACTTATTAAATTGCACGGAAAGCTAACCCTGAGCCAGCTTTCTGCATTTACACCCTGCTGGGAGCAATCCAACCTAGTCTCCTTGCACGCAGAGCTCCAGGGAGCACAGGGCAGAGACACCTGCACAGCTCTGCATTTGAGCCCCAGTTCTCTCGGCGCAGGACTGGTTCCCAGCAGAGGCGTGTGAACATCTCTATACCCTGCTCCTCACTTTCCCTCTGTTCACAGGGAAACCCCTCCTGGTTCTGACAAAGCAGATTGCCCCAGACTCAGCCTCTGCCTTCAAAGGCAATCCCAAACTCCAAACTTTGTGAATTTGACCCAGTGCAAAACAGAAACTGAATTGCCCTCCAAGCGTAACAGACAGGACAGCAAAATACTTGGAAAATGTTGTTTTTCCCATATCAGAAGCCCAAAACCACATTACACACATCTCTTAATGAGGCTAATAAGCTTTAACTTAACAGCCTCTGAACTGAGCTCATCATCCACTTAAAGTAATATTCCCTTCAGTGCCTTGTAGGGCATGTTGGGATAGGTTGGCCAACATTTAACACCTTTGCACTTGCCAGCATTTGTTCCTGGCTCTGAAACAAACACAAAACATGCTGAAGATTTCCAAAGGGTATCTGAGGGGGGTGGGGAGCTGATGCAGATGATGCTGATGAGCTTTCCCCTCCTCACCTTGCAGGATGCTTAATTACAGCAGGCTCTGGTGAGACTCACACCTAGCAGCTCACAACTGCTCCGCTGGCAGGTACAAGGTACGTGGGGTTCGTTCCACCTCGCTCCTCCCCCTGAATTACCAGACAATATTTCCCTTCCTTCTTCTTCTTAGTTTAGCCTATTTTCCGCAGACCAGGCATATAGCTGCCTGGCTCACCTAGCTGGCAAATACTCACTGGAAACAGCCAGCGACAGGGAGTTCCCAGTTCATAATCCTTTTCACTGAGACTGCCTTTAATCCTGTGTAATTGAAAATACCAAATGCTGCATTCTAAATACACAGGAAACTTCTTTTATGTAAAGCCCTAGAGACCACAGCCAGAGGACTGCTGTGGATGGAGGATTTCCCACAGGGGATCAGCTCACCTGCCCAAGCTCCTGCCTCCACGCTGGCTGAGGCTTGGCCGTGCCACACCACGAAATCCACCTGCCAATGTTCAGCATTGCTGTCCGAGTTTTACATAATTCTGCTCAGGCATCATTTATGGCTTGAAATGTGATTTTTGGCTCACTTCCTCCAGCTTGCAAATTACTTACAGTGCTTACTTGCGTACTGACGTTCAGAAAATCATCTTGATCTGTTTCAGACATCCAACCTCTCGGGTTGTCCTGATAGCTTCTTGCAGGACAGAAGTCCACAAATTCACCTTGCTCTGTATAAAGACATAGTTATGCCTCAGAATTAACATCAGCATTATCTTTGCAAGATCTCTTACCAAACAAGTGTGATTACGAGCTTTTTCTGGCCCTGAAGCCTGTTTACTCAGGGAGTTTTACTTAGTAATTAGGTTCTGAAACACAGAAACAAACTTCACAGTCTATTCATAGCGGAAGTTAGGAGCATCTCACAGGTTCAGTGGGTGATTTGATCAAGATTTCTATAGAACTGGCCAGACATACTACCTCAAAATTTGTAAGGGCAGGTTTTGGCAAAGAAATGCAAATTTGGGTTCAAATTTGGTATTCAGATTGGAACACAATGAATTATGTTTTCTTCAGCAGCAGCATCAATGTAAACTATTCTCTGGAAGGAAGGACAATCCTGGCTCTTACCTACTAGCTTATTGCATGACACGATGTGGTTCACTCCCAAGCACTTCAGTTCAATACACATTGAGCTGTAGCTGTGGTCCTGCTGTAATTTCTCCAAGAAAGCAAACGACTGAGGCGTGTTTGCCAAGCCTGGATCTTTCAAGATTCTCTTTCCCCAGGACTCCCATTCCCTTCCTCCCTGCCTGTGATTTCAAAAAGAAAGTTAACTGTTACTGACATAGTATTAAAATTAGCTAAATCTGCAATGCAGCAAATGCAGTACCTGCTTTTCATTGCACAAAGCCCCAAATCAATCAGGGTCCACTGTCCTCAGTGCATAACAGGGCAACCGATGGTCCAAGCAACTTCATTTCTCCAGTAATACGGACACAGGCTTTTTTTTTTTCCACATTTGACTATACTCAAGTATCTCTGATAAATACTTTACAGGAATGTATTTCAGCCAGCAGCTTGTCTGCAAACTCTCCACATTGATCAGTGACCGATCCGTGCCCCGTGTTGCACGACTGCTCACGGAGCTCACGCGGAGCTGTTTCTGCCCCGGCTTGCAGGAGCTACAGCCTGTACTTGAAAGGAGGGTTTCAGCAGGGCACGGGCACTGCTTTCATTAGTATTGCTAATTAATTTATCTTCTTTTCCAAGAATTCCCATAAAAAGAAAACTAATGGTGATCTGAATAAACTGGCTAAGGAATAAATGTGACTACAGAAGTTTCTGTCCTTAATCTCATTCATATTTTCCACTGAAAGCACTCGCACTATTTTCGCTCGCATTCCTCACAGGGTAAAGTACAGTCCAGCCTAACAAAAAAGAGCTCCATGTGAATTTCTGGGGTTTACTCAAATATCTTTTTGATTACATTGTTTCCACATTTAAAAATTAAAGAGCTATTCCCTGATAAAGTATTTATACATATTTACGTTTACCTGACAATAAACTACTGATAACTCCTTTACCTGTCAAACACTGTGTTCATGAACAGAGACCCATTCAGTTATATCAGACATCTTGGAGTTTAGATTTTTAAAAATTAACCGTGCTCTTATAGCCCAATTTAGCCTTTCTTAACTGTTCTGTATTTACCTGTCTATTTTTCAGACCATTAACTAAATGCCCATACATTAACCAATTAGTTAATGAGCAAGGTTATTAGGAAGGAAATGAGAGAATCCTGAGAAACTGGGAACACTGAAACAACAAATCAAAATAAATCAACTGACTTCAACCCCCTCTCTTAGTATTTGTTAATACACAGGGTTGTAAACATATTCTCCAGTATTATTCTTCCTCCCTTTTTCTCCAGCTCAAATGGATTTGTAGCTCAGGTCACTGGAATATACTGCACTCTTAACAGGTTTCACCTGGAATTTCCAGTAAGGCGCACAGCTCTTTGGCTTTCTACAGGTATCAACTACTAAGTCTTTCAGGCCTCTCTTTAAATCTCAGCCATTAATACTGCTGGGTATCAGAGCACAGATATAGATTTACTACTAGAGCTCTCTTTAACCAACCAGAAATAAAACATGATGATATGGCATTGCCACTCTGGGAAAGGGGCTTCTGCTACAAAGATGATGTACTTGGCCGTGAAATTAATTGTTGATATCTTCTGAATTTTTCAAGATCATGAGGACACACATAAGCGAGGGAAAAAATACGAGGGGAAGAGGAAGAGGCACTGTTTGTAAAAGCAAACAGGAACCTTCGCTAGATGTCATTCAGGGGATATCTGTTTTCACTGGTCAAGTAGAGTTTTTCTAATCTGACTTCGAAATCATTGTTCGGCCCTTAAAATACCTTGGCTGCATGAGACAAGATATGAGTCTTTTAGGAGGCTGGCAGGGTGAAGAGAGGAAGAGAAGGAGGGAGACAGAAAGTCAACAGATCAATAAAAGCACTTTAGGATAATGGCTCTACCTCGAGCAGACCAGGTCTGGATTCCAGGCCAGCCCCAGCACTGCCAGGAAGTGTGCATTTTCATGAATGAAACATTAAATCCACAGCATGGCAGCAGAATGTGAGGTTCTGGTTCTGTCCCCATCCTGTTCCAAGGGTGCAGTTCCCTTCCTGCTCATCCCTGATCATATCTAGTGTCCCAACCATAGTCAGCAGGACCAGAGTCTGGGAGCCTGGGCAAACCAAAGTTGGGGGTTTGCAGCTTTTTAGGAAGACAGAGTAAAAGATAGGGGCACAGAGGTGTATGCTTATTGGTTTCTCCTTACCTCCCTTTTTTTTTCATGCTGGGCAGTTATATGAAAAACAACAAAGTGCCTGAGTCAAGTCAGAGTTGATCTTCCAGGAGGCAGAGCCAATATATTGCATCTGGGCACCATCTCCAAGAGGCTTCCCAACTCAACGAAATTTTATTACAGTAAGGGCCCCATCTACTGCCAAAAATTTGCAGTGAAACAAACCACATATTTAAATTTCATTAGAACACTTCCATTAAATAACTCCCAACCATTCCATTCCACTTTCCATCTCTCACCCTCACCCCCAGACCGGACAGAGCATCCATGAGCAAGAGTCAGCTCCACCAAGCACACCCACAATGCACAAGTCAGAAAAGGCCTCTCTACTTTTTATGTTGCTTCAGTGTCCACATATCACGGCGACGCACAAAAAAACCCAGACTGTCCCTCCTCCTACATCCCAGACATATTAGATGAAGACCTAGTAAGTGGCTAACAAGAAGGAGCTTTCCTGACCCATGCTTCATAGACAGACCGTCAGCCAAGGCTGCTCATGGACCAGGAAACTTAAGTCATAGAATCATAGTATCATTTCAGTTGGAAAAGACCTTTAAGATCATCGAGTCCAACTGTTAACCTAACACTGCCAATCCCACCACTAAACCATGTCCCTCAGCACCTCATCTCATGGCTTTTAATTGTCTCCAGGGATGGGAACTCCACCAACTCCCTGGGCAGCGCGTTCCAGGGCTTAACAACCCATTCAGTGAAGAATTTTTTCCTAATGTCCAAACTAGACCTCCCCTGATGCAACTCAAGGCTCAAGTCCTCTTGTCCTATTCCTTCTTACCTGGGAGAAGTCATGCAAAGATGTTTACTGCCTTACTGCACACATACAACCTGCAGTTGAAAGGGCTAGAGCCTGTTTCCATATGGAAACCTAAAGCTTTGGGTTGCCCAGGAGTATTTAAGAACATATTTGAAATCTCCATCTTCTGACTGTGGCATAAAATTCACCGTTGGAAGCAGAAGAACTAGGATCTGAGTAGAGAGAACAGCTAACTCAAACGAAACAGAGTATTTACATTAAATAAGATGGTTAACTACGGGGTGCTGGTCACTCTCAGGGTTTAACTTACACAGCTGAAGTTACTCATGGGCTGGAGTTTTATTTTAGAAACCATCAATAATTTTCAAGGGAACTTTTTTTCCCCCGTTAGCACAACAAAATTAGTCATCTGTATAGTTAGACCCTATAGCCTGATATGTAAAAGCTCTGCTAGGCACCAGCACTTGTGTACAAAGGACCTTAATTCACCGCAAGGTGCAAGAGCCCGGCGGGAGATGAGTAACAAATTCCTACTCCAGAACTGCCCGTGCAGCCACCCACGCACCAACCTCCCCAAAAGAAAGCAGCAGGTCTGCTGCTCAAGACCAGGAAGTGCAACAAAATGAGGAGAAACTGTAATAAGACAAACATCAGAGATTGTTTCTCTTTAATTTCCCTCTCTCAGTATCTTTGGCTCATCAGCTGGAACTCCCTGTTGCTTTTTTAAAGTAAACAAAACAGTGAGGCTTTAATACTGACCCACCTCACTTCTTTGGCCTAATTGCTAGAAGTGGCCATAAATCGTGCATTTTGTGACATTCTGAATAGCCTCATTTATTCTGGACAGCACACATCTGGTTCTGTGCGCGCACACACAGGCACGTGCGCGCCTACACAAACGCGACCCGCGCTGCCCGCTGCAGGGATGGCCGGGGACGGGGACAGCCAGCGTGCAATTTCAGCCCCATACTGAGTTTGGGCTGGTGTCGAGGTCCCTGAGGCTGAAGAGAAATAAAGCTCTGGGAGGGGAAACAGCACGTAAACATGGCTCTTAGGTTCACCTGCACGGAAAATGTTCCCTTCAGACGAGGCCGGAGAATGAATCACGCGAGAAAGGGCCTGCTAGCGTGCAGCTTGGGAGCAAGCTTGCTTGCAATGAAGTGGAAGGAAATGTTGCAAAATGCATCTGTACTTTCTCCTCTCGGAGCAAACGGAGCCACTTTCCTACCAGCCTGAGCAGCCAGCAAGAGGAGAGCCCAGCCAGCCAGGGGAGCGCAGGCAGCTGAACCACACGATGCCATTTTGGACGTGAAAGAAATCTCGCTTCACACACACCATGTGAACTTGACAGAGGACTAAATGAAGGAAAGATCTAGCCAGCCAACCTAGCTTCTTTTCTTCCTTTCATAAACTGAGTAACATGTAAGTAATACTTTCATCACAGTTACTGCAACTCCTCTAGACGTAACATTCAATAAGTAGGCTATTTAATTCTAATCAGTGATTCATCTCAACGCGTAGGTCCCTACGTGTTGCTCACTTAACACCTATGCTATTTTTTTTAAGTCAAACTCCACTATTTTTCATCAATGCATTGATGACAGACACAGAAGAGGGGGAGAAATTCCTCTCCCTGTGTAACACACACATTTCTGATGAAGGCCACGATGGTGAGAGCTCATCTGAGGCGACGGCCTCGGCTCTCTGGCTGCACGAGCAGCCAAAGTCCCTCCTTCTGTCAGTGGTGTGTGCCCAGGGGACCTGGGAGCCTCCTCCACACCTCCACCCTCACCTGCTCTACTGTGCTCCCATGGAAGGTGGCATAAAGGGCTGGGAAAACAAGAAGGGCTCTCTAGGCAAGTGCAAAAATTCATCTTGCTCATCAGAGAGGATGTTCAGACGCACAAATTCACACGTGACCATCCATCAACACGAAAAGGAGAGTTTCTCAAGAGCTCCAATAGCACAAAACATTCAGGGGGTTTGCAGGGTTTTGTCTTTGGTTTTTGAGAGGATTCTTTTCTTCATTCCTGGTGGGAAAGCTTATACCTTTAATTCTATAACTATAAACTAAATAATATATCAGGTTTTTTCTGTCAGGCATGGCAATGGTACCAAATGTATGCAAAGTTTCCACTAAAGGTTTTTGTAACTTAATTTTCCTCTAGAGATTAGAGGAAGCCAGATATTCTGTTTCTTGCTGGAACTTGGCTGGTAGCCACGCTGTGCTCCCTTTCCCTGTCATCCATCCCTGGCCCCCCCAGCCCACAGCACTGTTAATCAGATGGCTGTATCTTCCCTATATTTCTCCTGTCAAGCTATTAAGGGGATACAGAAGAGAGAAAGAAGAGAATCAGCTGAGATATAAACCAGCCCAGCTCCCAGAGTGCCTCTCCCCCTTCTCAAGGTTGAGCTTGCTGCATTACTGCACACACTCCTGTCAAAGCCAAGAAGTTCTCCTTCCTGCGCCCAGAGTAAATGGCTGAAGTTTATTTCCCTAACGAAGAGGGGCAGGCAGAAATTCTTCTCCATAGAGCTGTCACAGACCTGTAAAAAGGGGAAACTGCAGCGTGGAGAGGGAGAAAAATCACTGAGCCTGGGCTACACACTCAGGCCAGGTTTGGCCACGCCGTGCCCCTGCCTGCGCAGGGCAGAGCGCAGCGCTGCCGGGGAGCTTTGTGCGGGTGGAGAGCAGAGGGTTAGCGCAGCTCTGCCACCTCGGGCAGCTTCCTTCAGCAGGGAATTCCCAGCACAGGCTCAGCAGTGAGTGGAGGTGGTTGGAGAAAAAGCTTTGTGAGGTTCGCCGAGAACCCCCAGATCCAAGTCAGACTTAGGGCTGAAAACACAGATTTTATCCCATCCCTCCCTCCTCCTTTGCCTTTGGAGCGCAACAGAAATGCTCAGCCCAGCACACGCAGCATCTCCGGAGAGTTTTGCCTCCCGTGGAAATGTTCCTGGGGGAGCCCTTCTTCACTAGGAGACAGAACAAACTCCCACCTCTGGATATCTTAACACTTTGAAAAGAGCTGGATCCCAAAATTTTTGGCCGAGTCCACCTCCCATTCTTGTAGATATCAATAAATGTGGAAAAAGAAACCCTAGCTAACATAGTTCTAGCACATCAGAAACAAAAATTGTTGCACAATTTTGGCCTAAACATTCTCTTTGTAACCAACCAGGTAGAAAACTAATCAAGAACACCACAAAACCACTTCATTTTTCTAGTCATTTGAGAGCTTCTGTCAGCATCAGAGACCAGGCCCTGCACTCCAGCAGCACACTGCACAAAGGCTGATTTTATTTCAGGCAAGTCCACTTTGCTGTCCAGTGCTCCCATTTTAAGGAGTATTTAGAGAGGTTTTTAAAAGCTGTGAGCTCTTGAGTGCCTCACCTGTTTTGGAAAATGGAATTTAGGTATAAAAAAGAGACTTAATTGGGTAATTCCTAGGTTCCTTTGAAAAAAAATAAAAAATATCCATGTACTAAATAAATATCTGTGGATAAGCATGATGGCATGATGGGTCACTGGACAGATTTTTTCCAAATCCACGTTAAACAGGGAGAGGAGAGGAAAATCAAATTAATTTACCAATACCCAAGTTCCTTATTCAAGCAAAACATTTACTCACTTCAAAAAGACTCTCAGTCTAAGGAAGGAGCTGATGACTTCTGAACGCACCTTAATGAAGTGCTTGCTCTTGCTGTCCCCTCTCTGGGTAAGTCTGAGCGGATTTCTTGGTTTTAGACACGCTAATAAAACACCAGTCCCTTCTCTTTGGGATTTGTGTTTGTGTATGTACCTACAAATGGAAAACAAAACACATCTCTAAGTAACACTGCTAGAGAATGTTTAACACATATGCAGCTTGTGTCTAAGATTTTTATTTATTTTTTTTTTTCTGTGATTCTGTGAAATGTTTGCTTGCAGAAAGTCCCCATGAAAGGAGATGAGGAAGAAGACGGGAACATGGGTGCGTGCCTGAAGCAGCAAGCACACCTCCACACCAGGAGTGCCAGCAAGAAGGTGCAACAGAGTTCTTATCACACCCCGCTCTATTCCAGAGGGACACAGCTTTCCCCTGTTCCAAAACGCCTACTGGAGCATCCTCCCCAGCCACGCTGCCCTTGCTGCAACCTTTCGTCTTTCACTCGCCTTTCCTTCCTTTATCTCTGCTCTATAACCATTATCTCCATCAGCATAACTCCTTAAGATACACCTAGGCATCATTTCGCCAATGAATGCATTTCACACAACATTAGTCATATTGTACTGTGGATAATTTTGATGATACTGCCGTGCCTCTCCTTGGTGCACTGTCCCCGTTTAATTTGTACACGTTCTGCTGCTGATGGCGTGTCACTCGGCTGTAACCAGAGTGAGGGTGGTGGGGCTGTGTTATGGCAACGCATTTTCCCGTGAAAAGGAAACAGGTAAAAAAGAACAACAAAAACAAAGCAAGCAAAACGGAGAAAGACTTCCTTGAGAGTAAGTCTGTTTGCCCTCTAGGGTTAGTTAACTGTAGATAGGCCTGGCTGCGGGATCAGTAAAGAGCCAGATCCCAGTTTTGCCCAGCAGAAAAGGATTTCGATTCAGGGTTACACCTCAGGCCCATTACATAAAGAAGTACACGCTGCAAATTTGTGTTTTGAACCAATTTTTTGCACAGTTGAGAGTAAGGCTTTCATATTTTCAACAGTTGTTGCAGACCCTTTCTAGCTACTCATCTTCATCAGATGAGCAAATACCAGCTATCTGCTTGCCTTCCAAATGGTGATACCCATTTCATGGTTAGAGTTTAATGCTATAGATCAGTTTTCAGCCCCAGGCATCAGTTTTACGTTTAGACACTCAGAGCAGCACTGCTAAAGCCTGTCAACAGTTTTAGGTATTCACCAGCCAATATCAGTATCTACACAAAGAACCAGCCACACCAACTATTCTCAGTGATCGAGTTTCCCATATGGAAATGTTTTGCAAAAATAAGGGATTACTTGGAAAGACACTGGGCTAGCCCTGCTGAGTATCTGCTTTTCTTCTTCTTAGTTCTACAGCATGGAACATTACTGTTGGTATTTTGGACAGTGACCATAAGGTCATAAGACTGAGTGATTGAGACTCCCTCAGCTCTTTGTTTACTTCTGGAAGACAAAACAATTGATAATTTCATCTAATAAACAAGACTTTTGTTTAATTCTTTAAAAATACTGATTTAATTTTAAAGGAGCTAAGTTTGTCCTGCATATTTGAACGCTGTCTGACAGAATACATTCCCCTGAGTAATGACATCCCACTCTTGTTTCCAGCCAGTCATAGTGGTAAACATTTATTATTTTTTTTTTTCCCCTATTGATCTTAATCTAAGACTTATAAAAATATTTCTTGCCCTACACATTTACTCCTACAAGTTAAGTATGTTAAGCAGACACATCTGGCTTGTTACACTGTGCCATAAGTAGAGTTATTTGGCTCTGAAGAGAAAATAATCTGAGTTGCTAAATCTCTTGGGCTGAGATCCCTGAATGCTTTTTGGTACCTTGAAGGCCTTGGGTGTTCACCTCTCTGAGTTGCTATGAAATAGTCATGTTCTTGCGGGTTGAGAGAATGCCAGTGCAAGGAGTGCCCTCTGTTCTCTTGCAGGTTCCTGTTCTGAAAGAGTAATTCAGCACTGTTAGTCTCTACCATTTCATTTAAGGAAAAGGAGTTTTTCAGTCTTCTCTGAGGACCTTGGCATACTTAATACATTTTGCATGCCCTACTCCTGTAATAAAGGAAGGTACAAGGAAAAACCACAATGGAAAAATCTTCTACTTTTATTCCTCCTCAGATCCTCTTAAACACATTCATTCACAAAAACTGCCCCGAGAGGAGGGGAAACATGGTCATCTTCTAAGTCCTCCCCAAATCTCTCACATCAACTATCAAATAGATATTCAGAAACGGATTTAAAAGAGATTAAGCCCTGTAGCTGCAACTCCTGTAGCACCAGCCTGCATAAGGCTCACTTCATTGCTATGACACCCCCAACTTGAGTCATTTCTACTGGGGCTACACTCACCTCTGTCAGATTTGCCTAGATGCATTTATGTATTTGTTCAGACATGGATTTTGCAAAATACTCTACCTGTTTGATCTATTTAATGAACTGCACTATCAGTTAAGACAAGAAAAATTTTGGCATGCAAGCTAGAGCGAAGAGGCTGACACATGGACTAACAGGATCATCTCATATGGTTAAAAGGTGTATACAGTGCTTCTGCAGACTACATGGGTTTCAGGCCTCATCATACAATAGTATAGAATATTGTGAGTAATTCTGGAATACAGCAGTTTGATGCTGTGAAGAAAATTACTTGCCATTATCCTACTCTACATTGTAGCAGGAGAAAACCACACTGTAAGGTGTACAAGCCTCAAATTCTATCTATGGGGAGATGATTGCAAGAAAGACAGTTTGAGAATATGTAAATAATTGACCCGCTTCAGACTAGAAAGTTGATTCATAGTCGTAATATTATTAGTCCTATGCTAACAGGAACCTGTTATGTTAGCACTTTCAGACAACTAGAGCATGTATCCTTGAGACACTGATATACATGTGGCTCCTCTAGACAACTGTGCCATCTGAGAGACCAAGCCACCGATCCTCCTGCTGCCTACAGAGTCCTCAGTAGGTCCCCTGCCTTATTTTAAGTGGAGCCCAAGAAACAAGGTCAGATATTCAAAGAGTGAAGGTTTCCCCCCAACACCTCAGACATTCTTCCACACGAGAATGAATCCAGGACACGTCGAAATGGCAGAGTTCAAATCTCCATAGGCGCTTGGCCCAGAAGTTCTTATCATGCTTTACTCCTGTGAATCAATCCTTTCAATTAGGGTAGCTGGGGGATATAATGATGTTTTTATTTGCAATTACAGCTTTAAATTAGGATCAATAGAGGCAGCCACAGCCCTACCACACCAACAGTCCTCGGAGGTTCATAGGTTTTCATAGAACACACTTCTGACACAAACCCATCCGTTTTCTATAAAAATAAATAAAATATCATAGGAAAGAGACTTAGACCTTAATACAAGAAAAAGACTCAAGGAATCTTACTATTTGTGTTTTGCTTTTAGGCATCAAGCCAGCAAGACCTTCTTCCCTATGGTTGCCTCCCCTATGGACTCTCCATGAT
Source organism: Actenoides hombroni (assembly GCA_024336885.1). NCBI lineage: Eukaryota > Metazoa > Chordata > Aves > Coraciiformes > Alcedinidae > Actenoides > Actenoides hombroni. The sequence goes on along the minus strand of WUAM01000160.1, from coordinate 637,424 downwards.
CACATCTGGAATAAAGTGGATGGGCGTCAGGCCAGGTCAAAGCTGACTCTGTTAGAAGAGGGAAGAAAAATACACGTCTATTTAGTTACCATCCTGTATTTCTAACTTCTTGTTCAGTGTACAATTTTGCTCAACATGAAGCTTGTTCCACAGACAGCACAGGTCAGGTTTCTTTGATCGACTCTTCCCAGAAAGGATGCTGTGTACCAAAACACGCAATGCTTTCAGCTTGCACAAACTGTGATTATAAAAAACAAAACAGCCATTAAATTCTGCTTCCATTAAATGGAAATTTTAATACTATCTTCTAGGGATTTGGGGCTATTTACCCTATTTTTAAGTAACCCCTCAAAAAAAGGAAAAAGTTACATGAGATTGTGTCAAATTAGATCTTTTCTGAGAATTAAATTGCAACAAAATAACTTCTTGAGTTTCACACTTCAGAGCATATTTCATAGTTGTTGTACACATTGGGTAATATCTGCTATGATTTAAAGAGGAACAGTGCTGTAAGAAGCCTCCCTTCTAATTATAAGTGGCTATGAGGTACATCACTCATACCAGACTGAAATTTACTTCCTTCTCAAACATGGTCTTTTCTTGCCTGTTTATTATCATAAACTGGCCACAGAACTGCTGAAAAAGAGATTACAGAAAATATTAACTTTATCCCTTCCCAGTTGGAGTTCCTTCTCTTAACACACACTTATTTTGAGCCTTTGTTTACAGGTTGCAATGTGTCAGATGGCAAACGCTCTCTCTCATGGAGAGCTGTGCAGTGAAAGACTTTCCTATTCCATGTGCTATGTTGGGCACTATGGGCTTCACACTTATAGTGTAGAAGTTTCACCTGAATGCAAACAATGCTAAAATTTATCCTGAAAAGCACTTACACTTACAAAACATACCATAATTCCACGAAGAAAAAAGCCTGACATGTGTTTTGGCTGATTTCAAATTCATATATATTTTAAATTATCCATATACTCTAAGCTGTGCATTTTATACCACAGAGTGATATCCATTACCATTCCACTCCACCTAATCCACCAATGCTCTTGATTTATTGGCTAGTCATGTATAGTGCACTGCCCCTCCTGAAACTCAGGCTGTAATTTTAATTTTTGTTGTTGCTGCTGCTGCTGTTCTCTGGGTACAGCGCTTGCCATGAAGATACCATGGTCTTACTCACCCTGTAAAAATAATTGATGCTATTGAAGATAATGATTTAGGATATCATCCATCTCCAGTACAGCTTGCCATTACGTGACTTGTTCTTGCAGGTATCTGACTTGTATCATAGACGAGTTGGCTTGATTGCTGTTTTGCCATAGAGTAATAGTTTCCTGGTTTCCACTGACATACTGAGTCTCTCTTGATCACCCAGGTGATCAGTCAACACACAAGTTAATTATGGGTGAAGGGGTGTCTGAGGCCCAAAGATCAAAAGATATGCACAAGGTCTTCTTCAAGTCATTATTCACCCTCTTAAGCATCAGGCAGTCAGTTCAGATTCCTGTCTCTCACACTACCCCTAAATAAAGTAATATAATAGTAGGAAACTTGAATTAGAGCAGCTAAAAGACACAAAATGAAACTTCCAAATTCTCCAACAGGAAAAAAAAAAATCCATGCGGGCACAATCACCTGCATGGCATAACTCAGGAGAACTCTCATTTACTTATTGCTAGTTTTTGTTAAAATAATTAAATAATCAAGGGTAGCTGTTTAGAGGTGGACAACCTGACAGTTTGCCACAGGGCTCTCACCTGTAGCTTCTTAGGTTTTAACTGGCATTGCAAGGAAATACTTTCAAAAGTTGCCATCATCTTTACTTCCATGCACAAAGAATGGAATTTATTGGCAGAAATTAGGAGCTACTGGACAAAAAGGTAAGAAGCCCTCCCAAAACGTAAAGAAAAACCAGTTCTCAGCAGAACCTTTTTCTCCAGATTTCAACCATCCACAAAACTCAACTGTGCACATTAATGTTACCAGCAGCTAATTATAATTACCCCTCCTGAATCACCTCCTTTGGGCCACGTCCCACGCTCCTCTGGGAATTGGGCATCGCAGCACCAGAGCCTCCCTCCTGCTCCGAGACCCTGTGAGCTAAATACAACCTGTGGGACAAGCTGGTTGAGCTGATGGGACCTACAGCAGTCAAGAGGTTGCGACATCGTGTTGCAGGCACAAGGTTAAGCTTTTGCTTGGTAGAAAGAAAAATCTCCCTGGCAGTAATGGGCTGTGCTTGCTGGAGGCTTGGGTATCAGCTTGATCCCTGCACCTCTGAGCTACACCTGTTTTTGTCCACCAAAACTGGTTTCTCCATCTCTGTGGTTTTCATGTTACTAGATCAAAAGAGACATAATTGGGCACTATGCCTCAAAGGTTTATTTCCTAAAATAATTTCATTATTACTCCTCCCAAACTCACCCTGCCTTTATTTTTAAGGCTGAAGGATCCGAATCACTGAGTTGGAGATATGAAGAGATACTGTGTAAGGTCAAACGTTCAAAGGACTTTGGGGCAAGTATAATTCAAGTGCACACAATCCACATATGCTTTCTTCCACATGCAAATAAATGCTAGAGATGCACAACCCACTTGCACGCATCTGCACACGCCAAAGGGATTTACACATGTTAATACTTGGAAAGCAAAGTGAGAATGTATGTAAAATGGCATGCACAAAGTACATTCATCCATGTGCACATCCCTCTGGAGGCATCACGACTTGGAAGTGATTCTAAGCAGAAAAACAGTTAAAAAATTGATATGTCACCCTCTCTCCAAAACCTAATGACTACAGTCTGTTAATTACACTACATCTGTTGGAACCTTTAGCAAATAAATTGTGGACCTGATCTATTATTTATAACACCAATAGAAATGATAAGTCATTTCTTAAAGGCACACTCCTGCAAAGTGGCAGTGGGAGCGGACTGTGCCAGGCTAGCCCAGCCCTGCAACTTCTCCATCCACAGATTGTTACAAAGAAGTTAAAATAACCTTTTCAAAATTTTACCTTCTGCAGATGGAGAGAAAGCAGGGAGAGAATATAAGGACTGAAATAGAGGAAGGAAAAGAACATGAAAAAAATTTTTTAAAATGCCATTTACAATTAGTTGCAGAGTAGCCCCGAAATGCTGTAGGTCACGTGCTGCCACTGCTTTTAGCCACCTTTCCCACAGCCTGGTATCCCCCAATAGCTCCTGAATGCCCAGCAAATCGGTGTATGGCAGGGTCTGGTAGGGAGAGACTCATCTCAGCAGGGCTATGCCTTGAATTTAGGCTCTAATTGTGGCATCTCTGGCCCTGGCATGTCAAATCCCCATGCTTTTTAAGGCACTTTAATGCTAGGAAGAATGCACAGAGCTGCTGATCTGTTCGTGTGTCAGGAAGCAGCTCTTTGTCCTGTTCTTCACAGAGCTCTGCACCACAGCCCTGCTTTTTCCCCACCTCCCATACCCTACAAACATTACCTGGTGTTATTATTTTCTGTGGTTTCTTCAATATAACAATTCAAGCAAAACATAGATTTCTTTTTATTTTCTTCCCCCCCCTCCCCCCCCAACACCTGGCCCAACAAACAATGCAAGATTTGAAAGTCAAGCTGAGTCCCTTCTTCGGCCTTCTCAAACCAGTAACAACAGTTCCCCAGAGTAAATGGCAATTGCCTGGTGTAAACTGGAGCAAAATTGCCACCGTCTTCCATGTAACAGAAACAAGAGCCTTTGCATCTCGTTATTATTACTCTGGGACCCGAGCATTAGTTAGCTGTTCTTTTTATACCACTTTAGCCAGCCCACTTATTCATCAGAAAGCAAATAATCACTCAGGCTGAAGTTTATGAAACTTCTGGGATTCACAAACGTGTTTCATGAATTTCTGGCAGTTGTCTGAATGTTCACAACTAATGTGATGCCAGTAATCAGAACAAGTCAAAACTTGACACTTTTATTCATAAATCAGGAGATGTTTTATTTTTACTGCTTAAACAGTTCTACTCTCAAGCACGACTGGATTTGAACCACCAGCCTGGAGGTGAAAGGACCTTTATTTAATGTATTTGTTTAGGTTCATATGAAATATAAAAAAGTGTCTATCCAGGACCCTAGCCACCTTTGCCATATATTAAAAAAACCAGGCCAACTCACACAGACGAAAATAAACTCAGCAACTTCCAAAAGCTGAAGAAGGCACAAAAAAGCCTCTTGGCCAGAGAGCTCAAATCTTTCTATATAAACTGAAAACTTTTGCACACACTATTTCTCTCTGCTCCAGAGCCTGGGACATGAGGAGATGTGTCCCTCAGGCTAGCAGAACTGGGACTCTCCCAGGCTGGAGTGGAAAGAGAGCATTCAGTCATGCTCCTGCTGAGGAGATCTATCCAGTATTCTCCCCTTTAAACTGAGGGGACTTCAGCCAAAACGGCTCTGTGGCTTGCAGCTGCAGGGGTATCGTTAGGGAGACAGAGCAATCTATTAAGCAAAGAGGATCCAAGACCTCGTGCCAAGAATCTATTTTAGCCTCCCCCGCGAGCCCGCAGAGGCGGCGTGGGCCCCGGAGCAGCAGCGCAAAGTGCCGATGGTGAAAACTCCCCCTCGTCACTCCCCGCGCGCCGAGAGCCCTCTGCGGGCCCACGGCTGCCCCACTGTCACCCCCACACGCTCCACGTGCGCCCCAGCCACCCCCCCCCCCCAGCCCAGGGAGCCCTCCCACTCTCATATATTACAAAGTAGTTGCATTCAACCAGTTTCTGCTTCCGCAGACAGAGGAACGTAAATTTGTGACTCCAAAAATAGGAGAGGGAACAGAAAACCAACCTACTGACTTCAAAGCCAAATCCCTATTAGGCTTTTCTACCGCAAGGTAGAAGGGCTCTGCAGACCAAGTTCTGTCCTCGTGCTGGCACAGTGGCCTCTGGTGCCAGCACTTTTCACTGTTCCACTCAGCATCCTCTTCCCTTTCCACCTCCTTTTGGAGGGGGGACAGGCAGATGTGGGGAGGCAAGGGCAGAAAAGGGAGGCATATATTTATAAAACGTCCTTTTCTCTTCAGGTAGTCAGAAGACACGAGACTTTTAATTGGTCGTTTAGAGACAATCCCAGCTCTGCTATAGAAAGATCCCTTCCAAAGTAAACACAAAAATAACAGAGGGTCACCTCTTTGCTGTTTTGAATGCTTCAGAAAGGAAGTGCCCATAAAAAAGGTAACAAGAACTGGTCATTCTTGGACACATCGTACGTTATATTTTCCAAATCCTCTATGCAAACACAAAACACCATGTTCATTTTTTTCTCACTAGAGGCTGACGACGTTGGGAAAGGTTTCCATTAAAGAGGCCAAGCTGAGGTTTCTCTTGGGCAAGAAGTGCCAGTAGGAGACAGGTTGAGCAAAGAGCAGCGATCCCTGTCCATCCATCCGCCCTGCCCCTCAGCCAGCCATGCATCACCTCAGCAGCTGCCAGCGGTACCCAGAGGCTGTGTGCAGGAAAACAAACTCTCTCCTTGAATTTCTGCTCCAGGCAGAGTGGATCTGGAAAAGGAGCAGGATCCACCGCAACCAGGCACGTAGTGCACCATCAAACTTCTTCCCCTTCAAGTGTTTAAAGAGCAACCTGACCGGCTTTTCTCCTCGACAGCTCAGCATTTAAATGAGACGATTAATCAAAAGCACCTCCCAACTGGAATTACATCCTGCCTGCCTTCTGACACCTACAACTTCAATAACATCTTTTATAGCTCCATTGTTGCAATGTGAAGCCCTAAGGAGAACTGGCTCCTACAACATGTTGCCATTACATTTTAGCCCAGGTTGAATGTAGCCGCAAATCTCCCTGCAAAATACAGTGGAGATCTATTAAATGTGTAACTTCCCTGGCACCAAAATGTTACTCTTTTAGCAGGTCCACTTCTTCCCTGGGATTCTGATGAAGTGTGCTCTGCTGTGTTATGAAATACACCATCTTTTGGTGTGATACACGAAAAACGTCTTTGTTTAAAGCAGCTTATCTTTCATCATGTCACTTTTCTACTGGATATTCTTTTCTGTGCATCGGAAACATATTATTGTGTCTGCTTTACCAGGGGACTCTGCTATGTGACCTGCGGTGCGAGACTGAGGATCAGATCCTCCTTGAAACACAGGCTGGACAGCTTAATACAATACAAAGAAATATGGAGCAAATGAAGAATTAGCAAAAACAATTAAGGGGGCTGCAGAGGCATTTTCCAGCATGAAACACAGGCCTTCTATTAAAAAACAGATAAAAACTAAACTGTTATTTGCTGTATGATGTTCATTCTCCCATTTATACACACTTACCAGAGTCAACATGAGAGCTCAAGAAGGTCAGGGAGTACCGTCAAGCATGTCCATTTTGCTAGGAAGAAGTAGTGTGGTAGCACAACCAACCTCACCAGTCTGCAGCACGGCCCCTCTCGTATCCATCACTCTCGCAATTTCTTCCAGACCCTTCAGAAACTGTAAACAGGAAAGCGTGGTAAATAAAATTGCTTGGCAGAGAAGGTGCTAGCATAGTACCCCAGGTGCAAGGATTCCATTTTCTGGTTCATTTTGAACTTCTGCAAACACCTGACAGGACCAAGTATCATCAGATACTTGCTCTGTTAGCTCACCACTGCTGCAGTCAGCGCAGGAAACTGGTTCAGCAAAGATCTAACGAAGTGCTGGGTGCTAAAGAGAGATTTCCCTCGTCAGGAAGCAGTGAACTGTTCCAGTGGCTCAGCCACCTTGCGCGACGTGCCCTTTGGGCACCTTCACTGAAAAAGGTGATGTGTCTAATTCCTGACTCCTCTCCCATCTTTGCTGCCAGCAGTAGCAAACCCTAGGCAGCTCAGCATCTGCATCTGTCACCTCCTGAGCTGGGCTGCACATTGAAAGCCCTGCTTGGACTCCACAAAACAGGCTTTCATCTACCTAAACCTCTTGCAGGACCTGCAGATGAGTGCCAAGCATTCCTAGGCTGGGTGTGCTCCTCCCAGAGCAGACTGCCTGAGCCTCCTGTCAGACTAAAACACACCACGTAGATGCCACTGCTGCTTCGCTCAGCAGCTCCTGCACTCCAGCAGAAGCTCCACTTCTCAACCAGAAGGCTTCAAATAAACATCTCCCATGTCCCAGAATGATGCTGTAATTCCCTGTCTGTCCACTCTTCTTGGAGGTGCTCTCCACTACTCTCGTCAAAGCCTAGCTACTTCACCAGCTACTTACAGTGAGTGAATGGGCAAAGCAAACACCATGATTTTATCTCTCATCTCATGACCATGATGCTCAATCCAGGAATTCTGCTACTTCCCTATGAGGTGTTTTCTGTGAAAGACAGGAGCCATTCTTAAGAAAGATGATGTCACAACTTAATGTACCTTTCTGCTTAAGCGAAGGCAGGTTACCTTGGATTTCTTTGGCAACGTCACAAGCCTCCGAAAGGAAAGATGGACAAACTTTTTTTTTTATTTTTTTATTTTCCCCCTGGAAGAGTCAAGATTTGACCTTAAGTCACTTGTGCTCAAATCAGGCAACCCGAGTAGCTGACTGAGGTCCCAAACCCTGGGTGAAGTTAGGGGTTGCAGTGCCAAAGTCATCGCTCACGCGTGACATGTTTGGTATCTGCTCATGTTTTCTCAGCTTAGTGACTTGAACCAGTCACGTCTTTTCCCTGTAAAGACACTCAGGTGCAGGGAACCACCATCTGACAAGCCCACTGACCCAGTCCAGAGGCAAAACCAGCACTTTGGCAGCAAGTAGACCGGGTTCAAGTCAAAAGTCAAGGTCCAAATTAACTCAGCAGTTAGTGAATCAGTGACTTTCCCCCTACACCTCATTCCCTCCTCTGCAAAGTAATCAGTAGCGCTTACTCCCAGGCCTGCTTTCTGCAAAAGTTGTATCAAAGTCTATTCAGGTGCCTCTGGTGAAGAGGACCACACAAGGAGCAAAGGCAGGGAGATGGGTACCTTACTAGCTTCCTTCCCACACCCGCAGCAGAGGGCACTTGCCGTGCCTGCTTTTGGTCTTCAGATTCATTACAGCCAGGCAGGAAAAGATGGCTCATATATACACAGTGCTTATCCTGCTGATCAATAAGCTTCCTTCCTGCTCGATAACCATACCACTTATAATATTAACAGTGTTATTTAAGACGTGTGGAAATTTTGTCTGATCCAAGCAAACCAGAAATATCTTGACCTAGATACTGAGAACAAAACACTGAAGTAAACTTCAGGATCACCAGTTCATCTATCACTACACTTGACATTTTATTGAAGAATCGGAGCAAAACTATTTTACCCAAAAGGTTCTTAAACCAGCATATTTATTCAGTGGATGAGAGAGAAGAAAAAAAAAATTTAAAATGCTTTCTGTCACTTTTTCCTTCTCAATTTAGATGGAAAAGAAGTGTACTTTATTAATAAGGTTGCCTATGGGCCCTTTTCAAGATAACAAACACGATTATATCAGAAAACATAAATAAATATCAGGCTTCCTTCAGAGGAAAAAAGGAGTGTGATGAGCAAAGGAAGAAGACAAAGAGTATTTCCACTGTGTTACAAGTGCGCAAGCTCGAGACAGCGACCTGCACCGTCAAAGATGGTCACTGATGCAGAATGGTTCAATAAACTTTTTCAGAAGCATCATCAAGCAGTTGCTCTTTTTGGCTTTAAGTAATGCTGGGCATATGCAGCACCTCTGAAAAGCAAGATCTTATTTTCTTCAAGGTCTAACCAAAATTGCTAACAGTTTCCACAAAAAGTCACACATGCACAACTTATATATCCAACTGCAAAGCTAAGAGACAATTGGAGTGTCCAACCTTCCATCCGGGAGCTGGAGCTTCAGTGAATCTCACAGGCTAATCTAGCAGATTTCTGCTCATTCCTCTTATCCATGTAAATTTTGGTCCTTACCAGTACATATTTCAGTAGGTGGAGTGTTTTAAGTATTTACCTACCTGGAAGACAGACCACTTAACATAAGGTAGAAAAGGAAAAGAAGGACTTTCAGAAAAGATCAAATACATCACAAGCTTGGCAGACACTGTAGCCCTGAAACAGCAGTTTGAAACTTGCACCATAACAAATCTTCTCCTATACATTATCTCACAGGAAACAACACATGATAAATTCTTAGCACAATGTGATTCTCCTCCTTCCACCTCCTCCCCACTTCAGAAAGATTTAACATCTAATTCAGCTTTTGACGAGCTGCTTCATCACTGCGGGAATGCTGTTGATCTCTGTCGGAACCCTGCGGCCTTGGACAGAACAAACTGAAAGGGAAAAAAAAAATTTGGCCGTCTGTAATGATAAATAAATACATTACAGGATACAACTCTGGGGAATGGAGGCTGACACTGACTGAGCACCGTGACCTCCACGCAACTGCCAAGTCTCAGCCGCTTAACAAAAGTCAACTTTTGTTTGCCTTCTTCCCTCCCCCCCGTGACAATTTCTTAAAGTGCAAACACAGGATAGAAAAAATAAAAAATAATAAAAAAAAATCAAACCAATAAAATCCAAAATCCTCCTCATCTGCTGCCCAGAGGAACTCGGGTTTTGACAGAGTATTATATTTCTTTAGTCTCCTGGAAATTGGGGGAAACCAGCCCCTGCTGCATCAGCGGCAGAGGGACAGGGAAGCTGTGGTGCCACAGGGAATGCTCAAATCCTCTTTCTATAAAATTCTGCATTAGAATGTGCCTGCCTTCAGGCTAGCTCTTGGCTCCAATTTGATCTTCTATCTACTTAAGTCGACCCCCCAAAATCAAATACATATGGCAGATATTGGTTCTTCACACTGATGGCCACAATAACAAAATAGAGAGGGAGCAATTGGTTACCCCATCAGAAAATCCACCTCATCATCCCTGGAAGCCTCACCCACTTGTGTCAACCTATCTCCTAGACTCTCCTTTTCAATATCCAGTTCTCTTTTCTCTCCAACCAGAACAGAAAGGTGATACTGAGGATACCTACTGCCACCTCTCCTCATTTTACAGATGCAGAAAGCGATAAAAAAAAGTGTCACGAAAAAGTCAATCAAGTTGAAAGCCAGGTATGGCTATGTTAACTTCTGTCTGCGTTGTGCTTGCCATAATGCATTATTCCATTAACGCCACGTGCTTTATGGGAACCACAGAGCTTGATCAAGTAAGTTCATGGTCAAACTCTCAGGGCTCATCAACACCTTACAGCAAAGCGCAGCACAGAACCCCCACACTAACACTGGCGAAGCTAATTCCAGTGCAGAAAGAGAAGAGCCTCACCAGCGTGGTGCTAATCAGCCCCACTGGCTTCTCAGGCACAAAGCTAATGTAGCTACACCACTCCTGAAGCCCACACCAGTACTTCTTCCCAGTGCTTCACTGAACAGCACCGACGCTGCCGCTCACTCAAAGCTGCGCTGGGGACACACGACACAGCTTGTTCCAAGTGTTTCTTCTGCTCCTTTTGCTCCCCTAAGAACTGTCTCCTGCCAGCTCACCACCAGTCTTAGTGCTGCTGACACCAGGTTCCATCTTCACAGCTCCTGACTTGCAGATCGTTTAACTCAGCTATTCACCAAAGCACCTACTTAATCCACTCTGCTCACAGTTACTGCCATTAAAACACTTCGTATTTTCAAATATCCTGTAACTACTTATGCTTCATAATGTCCTTCGTATTTCCCCTGTCGCCTACCCTTTGTATACACAGGGAAAGTAGATAAAAGAGATGATTCAACTCACCCAAACAGTGGAAGACTCGAGATTCAATCCCTTTATCTTTTCTCTCTGGTTTACATCTTTAATTTCTCAGTCTATCTTGTTCCTTTTTTTTTTTTACATTCTCTTTTGGTTTAGAGGATTTGAACAGTTCTGCTCCTGTTAAAGGCAGGATCTTTCTAACACATCTTCATACATTTGAGTAGTACCCTAAAGATTTTCCTTTTCCTCAACATCGCCCTTTAAGACTATCTGGAAACAAAGAGTTTTCTTCTTTGGCTTGGTTAATTCCCTAAGTCTGTTCTGCCAGAGAATACTTTTTTTCACGTAAATTATACCTTTCATTGTCGTGTAGTTGTTTCGCCCGTTATTAAAAGTCACATGGTCTTTGAGACAATTTACAATCTTGTTTTGAAGTTCTTCCACTCTCTTGGGTTCTTTAAGCCCGTGCCTCTCTGCAAAAAGAGAAGGACGCAGGAGGTTACGGGTCTGACATGGAGAGGGGAGGGAGGAAAAAGGGGCTGCGGAGAAGGGGGGACACTGACCTGTGACCATGGCCAGGGCAGCGATGCAAGAGAAGGCAGAGATATCGATGTTCATGTTTTGCAAGTTGGAGGAAAATTCAACAATGGAATCGATCCACTCCCCAAAGCCGCGGACGCACTGCAACCGGTGCAGGACCACCCCATTGCAGAAGATAAGCTTGCCCTCCACTGGATTTGACCTGGAAGGAATGTGACAACCCCAAAATGAACAGATGAATGGATGGGTAAGAAAGGGAAAATTAGATAGGGAGAGAAAGAGAGAAAGAGACAAAAGACAAAAAAAAAAAAAAAAAAAGAAAATAGGAAGAGGAAAGGAGAAAAAGAAATAAAGAGAAAGAAAGAAAGAAAGAAAGAATGAAAGAAAGAAAGAAAGAAAGAAAGAAAGAAAGAAAGAAAGAAAGAAAGAAAGAAAGAAAGAAAGAAAGAAAGAAAG
>WUAM01000160.1:614277-625620 GCA_024336885.1 Actenoides hombroni | reverse complement strand
GCCCCTCATGCAGCTGGGGCTCGGCGGTGAGGAAGAAGAGGAGGAGGAGGTGGCGTTGGCCGGCTGCGGGAGGATGAGGGTGGGTTTTGGGTGGGTTTCGGGTGGGTTTCTGGGAGTGTCCAGGCTGGGGGAGGTGTGGGAATGGCAGTGGAAGGGCTCGGGCTTGCCCAGAGCAAAGTGTCCCCAGAGCCTGGCCGTACTTACCTCCCAGAGCCCACCACCGAGGTCCCTAGCGCTGGTATCTCGGGGCTCACCACCCCCACCACCCCCAGTTTGGGGCTGGGGTGCCCCACGGCCCATCGCCCCTCCTTGCTCCCCGTCCCCGTGGGGTGATGGTTTGGGGAACGGGCAGCGGCGGGGCTGAGGTGGGGAGGGGGAAGCCAAGAGCAAGCGGGTACCAGCCACCCTGAGCACCCCTCTCCCAGCTGCTAGCGATGCTGGAGGAGAGCACCACCACCCCTCCTGGAGCCAGCAGCAGTGAGGGGGGGTCCTGCCCCAGCCCCCCCCCAGCCCCTCTCACAGCCTGACGTCTCCTAGGTCTGAGAGTGGAAGCGAGGTGGAAAAGCTCGTTTTGGGGATGGGAAGGGGCTTCGGATGGGCCGGGTTGGGGCTCCGAGCAGCTCCAGCACCGGGGAGGGGGCGCGGGGTGTGGCGGGGTGGGGGAGTGCGAAGAAATTAAATACGAAAACCATTTTCAAATTTGTAATTCCCAAACCTCTCACCTGAGTCAGGGAAAAAAAAAAAAAGCAAGACAAACAAAATCCAAACCAAAGAAAGAGAAACTCTGCCTCTGAAATAGGTACAACAGAAACAGGGGCCCCTCTAGCTCAGTCCAAATTTATGAAACTTAGAAGCCCATGTGGCCTGCACTGCACCCTGCAACCCATCCATTGCAAGCATCAGCAGAAGGTATCTACTGTGACCTCTGCCTCACGATCAGAGGAAATGCAAAGAAGCCAGAAGAGGGAAAAAAATTAAAAAACAACAACAACAACAACAAAAATCAGACCTGGACATGTGGGTGGACATTATCTGCCAGTGCAGTCCACTTTGCTGGCAAGACTTCTCCCTTGCTCTAGCAGATCTCCTACGTGTGCGCACTCTGCGTGTATGTTTAAACAAAAAAGCTGATAAGGAGTACTTGTCTGTCAGCAGTATCTGAAGCCCATGGCTCTTTGAGAGCATTTGGGTTTACTTGGCGGGTCATGCTGACTCCTTGTGAACCATTTATCATTGCAAAAAACTCCAGAGATTGGCACTATGCCAGTGTCTTGTCTTCTCTTCCCTCCCCCCACCCCCTTCTCCCCTCCTGGGTATTGATGCTACATCAAAACAAACCTCCAGTTCACATAGCAACAGAATATTTTTATATAACCTCTTCATGGGAACGCTACAAAAACCATTGGACAATCACTTGGAGCACGTTAGGTAATTCCAGGGTATTTTGCTGGTTTCTGTCAAAGACACCCCTGACTAAATGAACTATAAAAAGGGAAGAAGATCTTTTGCACGTGGGCCAGACTTGAAACGCATCTTGGCACCAAGAACGTCAGGGGATTAGGGAACCTATTGGTTCTATCTTCTAAATTTTACCATTTTCTATCTCACTTGGAATCAAACTGGCGAGTCCCAAACATTTAAGCCAATTTGTGCTTAATGTAATTGAAAGCAAAACGATGCTGGAGGGATCTGATGAGTCAGGGCTTCAATAAAACAAAGACTGAAATGTAGATTTTGGTGGGCACTGAAAACTTCCATTGCTATCTGAAACAGAGATATCTGAACAAAATGTTATAAACCAGGGAGACAGCAGACCTCTCTGGGAAGCGGGTTCGGTCTGCGTACTGGGCCCTCCACTCCCCTCAGTAGGGAGGCACCTACAACAACAACCCTTCGGTTTCTCTTATTAGGGTCAGTTTTGACCGCTGGCCGGGGGCGAGCTGATCTTGCTGGCTCAACTGGTTTTTGTGAGCCCTCATCCTTGCTCTCAACCAGTTCCTCCTGCAGAGCCCAGTACTGGGCTCTGTAAGAGCAAGGGCACTGTAGGTGTTGGGCTTATTAAAGGAACACGCTCACTCTTTTTGTTCCGTTTGCTCCGTTCGGCAGGGCCTTCTCCCATTGGCCCTGCTCAGGTGGCCGGCCCGGCGCCGCTTTCTCGCTGTCCGCGGTCTGAGCGGACACTTGTCACAGCACCCAGAGCAAATTCTCCTCTGGCTTCTGAAATTCAGCCCAGCTTCCTGCACAGACACCCACTGCCCCCCGGGTTCCCCCTCCCTCAGCACCTCCAGGGCCTAGGGGGGGCACTGCCAGCACCCACCTCTTCCCATCTGACCCACGAAGGTCCCCAGTGTCAGGTGCTGCTCACGGGCCAGACACCACCATCTTGAGGGGACACCCAGCCCGCTCTGCTCCCCGAGCCTGCCTCCTTCCGTTTCTCCTTGGCCATCACCCGCCGCACCCATCTGAGCGCGCTGGATCCGCTCTTTCCCCATGCTCCTGGCCATGGCAGGTCCCTGCTCCCTGCTCAGGGGACACCAGGAGGCAGGACCTGGGCTGGCCCAGTTGCAGGGCTTCATTTCAGCGACTCCTTGCACAGGAGGCACCCAGCTCCTGACAGAGCCTGAGCTCAGGCTGAGACCAGACACAACTCATCACATGTGGCTTCAGCGCCATTGAGACAGATACCTGGGCTAGACAGGGCAGCATGGGGCGGGGCTGTAAAACCCCACAGACCCGCGCAAGCGTAGCTGACCCTCTGCAGCACAACACAGCCCACCTGCTCTGCCCAGGCTCTCCCAGACCCCTCTACCCCCCTCACCACCCCCCCCCCAGGGAAGGGCCACCCTGCACCCCGGGATCCCAGCTCCATGGGGTCCAGCTGTAGATAGACACACAGCCTCAGCCAGCTGCCCTGGAATGGGACATCATGGTCCCCAGGGAAAAGCTGGGAGTGGGGATCCTCAAAGGGATGCCACCTTAGGCTGCCAAGCCCTGAAGGTGCTACTTTTGCACAGTGGGGGACACCAGCCTGGACATGCGTGAAATCCTAGACAAGGTGCTCCCTGAGAGCCAGGGACCCGCCCCACGGCCACTGGCAGCACAGCGGGACAGGCCGCGCCCTGTGGACACGGTCACCACAACCAGGTCTCGGCGCAAATCTGCTGGGACGCATCAGCCCATCCAGTCCATCAGGGTGGAGCCTTTGGAGACCCCGGAGAGCGGCTGCCCAGCCTGGACCCAGAAAATCACCCAGCAACAGCAGTGGTGCTCCTGCCCTGGCACCTTCTCACTTCACCGCTCTGCTTCCTGAGCCTGCCTCCTCCCATTTCTCCTTGGCCATCACCCGCTGCTCCTTGGAGTGGGACAAGGAGGATGGCAGTCAGGGCACAGATGTGGGACTGAAAAGGAGCACCTGCAAATTAACTTGTGCATAGGACAGCAGAATGCTGGGCAGGGCTGTGCCTGGCATCTGTATTGCACAGGTAGATCTTTGCATCTCCTTCCAAGCACCCATGTTTCTTTTCTTATTGCTGTTTAGTTAAAAACTGCTGCAGCATCACCTTGGCTGACACAGGCGGCTACCTCCCCTAGCAGCCTGACCTGCAGGAGCGGTGCCCATTCTTCCCTCCCTAGGCAGTGCTGGCAGGTGGAGGGTGGGGGGCTCCAGGTGGGGTGGGCTGAGCTCCTCCACTCCTCACCTTGGGACACTCTTCCCACCAGGAGACACCCAGGGCCGCAGGGAGAGGGGTAAGGGTGCAGCTCAAACACCAAACACCACTTGACCCTGGGTGAGGGCACAGCCCCTTTGGCTGAGGGGGAGAAGTTATTCCCCTCTGGGTGGTTTCTTGGTGTGTTTTGCGGGGTGGTTTTCTCACCTTTCTTTTTTCCTGTGAGCGAGCTGAGCGGTGCTGTGCGCGGGCGAAAGAGCCGAGCTGGGCTAAGCCGATTTTTCCCCCCCCCTTTTCTTGTACCGTCAGGAAATTGCCAGCCAGCCTGGCATCACTGGCACCAAGCAGCTCTCTCAGAGAAAGTAATTTTGCCAGCCAGCTCCCTCTTAAACCCCTTTTCTTTTAATTCCCGCTCTCCCCGCACGCTTTCTCGCTGGCTCAGGGGTCTCAAAAGGCTCATCTCGCAGCAAACCCTCTTTCCCAGTGGGAGAGGGGCTGGGAGGGCAGGCAGGAGCCGCTGACCACATCCAGGCCTCGTCGTGTTCTCACACTGAAAGCGATTCCTTTCAGGCGGCTGCCAGAAGCGGGATGCAAAGAAGCTCTGGTGAAACCCATCCCACTCCCCGGGGCCAGGCGGCACCCACCGAGCACCCTGAGCCCCCACCCAGCCTGTCACGGACAGTCTGGAGCCTGTCAGAGGGTCCAGAGCTGTGAAGTGAGGGGAGAGGGGACAGTGTCCTGCTTGGAAAATAAAGGAGCAAGTTCAGCAACCCTTGTAAGTACTTTGTAATTCTTTACAATACCCTGAGGCCTCCTGAGATAAGAACAGGAGAAGGGATGTTGAGGCGCTAAAGGTGGAACAACCCTGAGGCCTGACAGCTTTAGGGGCCTTGGCTCATCTTGCATGGCCTGTAGATAAGAGAAACTAACCTAAACAAAGCAGGAACTCATTGTTAGCAAAGAGGGGCTATCAGAGATAGGCCGGACCCTACCAGTTCTGCGATTGGAAGCCTGTGACACCATTTTGAACCAAAGGTGACAAGTACGCTGCGAGGAAGACTGGGAGTCTTCCTCCCAAAGACCCCTGAAGACCCCGGCCCCCCAGACAGCAGTGCGCAAGTGCCAATGGGAGGAGGCCTATGATAATGAGTTGCCGGAACTGATTAGAATAATCCAACCCCATCTAATGAATATGTAGCTGACTCTGTTGAATATGCATGATTCAGTGTCAGAAATACCTGCTCGCTGGACACTTCGGTGCGCAAGTTAGGAGGGGGGAGCCCCCTTGCACCCAGCGCCATAATAAACATACCTGCTTTAGAACTTCCACAGGTTGGAGAGTTTTATTTCCACAGGTCAAGCTGAAACTCAGTACAGTAATACTGAGGTGGTAATTCACTGTACCCCTTCCCTTCTCCTGTCTACACCAGAGGAGGTGAGCAGGACACCCAGGTAGCAGCCCAGAGGATCTGGGCCCAGAGGATCTGGAGTATCACAGGAACTCCAATACACAACACGCTGGGCATTCATGCAGAAAAGTGTTTAGACTTATGTCCCCCAGTATCAAACTGGATCATAAAAACCCCAAACAAACCATTGAAAAGCCTCTAGTTTTGCCATCCCAGGAACACTTGTAACTTCATATGGGCTTCAGCTTTTTAGTCCTTATCCTAATGCCTTTCAGGTTCAGGGAAGCTGAGCCATACAGGATTTTTACGAAGTGTTAATGGGCTGCAGTGACTCTGTATAATCCAGCACTGGCTGGTGAGTTATCACACCCCATTGTCACTTCATTAGTTGGCAGCCTGGGACAACACAGGTGCCTCCTCTGTGCTCAACAGTGTGAGGTTGCTCACATTGGTGGAGAGCACAGGAAAGCACCCACTGGCAGATGCCCATCCCCAGGATCAATACCGAGAGTCCTCAATACACTGCGTAATCTTTGGATCTCAAGACAGGGTTTGTATGATTCTTCCCCAGAAACTTGTTCAGTAGTACACCCGTCAGATCTTTGTCAGATCTGCCTCCACAGATTTCTTGTCTCAGGCTTTCAACACACTCCTATACTTTTGTTTCTGGGAACAAACTGGGAAGCCTGTTGGGGAACACTTAATTCCTTATTTTGCAGAGATAAAGCAGAACACAACCAGTGTGTCTGAAAGGTTAAACATATCATCTATTTTAAGTGCATAGCGAGTGAGCCGAGAGAGACAAATCTAGGAGGAAATTCAGAGCTTTAAGACAGGTTCTGAGAATCAGCATGAATAGCTCCCTAAAATGTAAAAATAAGGGAAACCAAATGTATGCAGCCATCTTGGTGAAGCTCCATTGGCAACCAATTATGCCCCGAGCCTTATTTTCAGAAGTGTGTGCGTGTAATGGTGTGTGCAAAAATGAACAATCAATAGTATCCTTCATTTATATGACTTGCCATGATTGCATCTTGCAGCCATGGTAACCGTGCACCCACCTGAGGAACCGCAGGAACAGATACAGGGACACACTGGGCCAGTTCCCATCCCGGCTGCTGGGAATACCTCATGTTAAGTAACTTTGAATGACAAAGTCATGGTCTACACAATAGCCTTCATGGCAGCAAACTGCTTTGTGTGCATTCCATATATAAATGCACAGACGTGTGTGTAGTCATATGTCAATAAATCAGCAAGATTGACTTAATCTATTACAGGAGTGGTGACAGTAAGGAAGAAGCATCAAGAAAATGCCTTTAACATGCAGGGTCAGTGAGGACACTGCTGTGCATCCATTCTTAACATGCATACCTATGTGAGCAGATACTGGGACAAAGTGGTGACAGTAAAACTCCTGATATGCTCCAGACAAAGGGAGAAGCAATGCTTTGCGTGACCTCATTGAGGAGCTCAGTTGCACAAACGTCCATGCAAAGCTACTATTACAAAGAGCAAGGCCAAACAAACATGTACTCAACTTTTCTACAAAGCATGAGAACCCATTAGTGCTCAGGTCTAATTAAACGTGTTAGAAGGAGACATTTTGAGATTGAAGAAGCCTCTTACTCCATCTTCTGTTAAAACAATGATAAAAACCATGCAGAAAACAGAGATTTGATCCCTTGCCTTTTCTTTAGTAAAAGTCCTGTTCGCATTTCCAGTAAGGAGGACAGGGCAGACAGTCCCAGCCAGTGCAGTTTTTGGAATCCCAGTTCTCTATCAAAAGAAGCCCAAAGATTTGATGGGGAGGTGAAATTGTCGAAGTGACGCTGTTAAATGGGGAAGTTCAGTCACAGCTGAGATGACCTTTTCTCTTTTTTAATTTTTTTTCCCTAAAACAGACCATGAAAAAAGCAAGAAGGAACAAGAGAAGTATTTACTCAGTCTACAAATGTTCCCTTTCTATATGTAATCGAATTACATTCATAGTCTACCAAGAGAGGAGAGTAAGTCCTGCCAATATTTCAAGCCACGGCACTGCTGTTGTGCTGGTGACCGCTTTGAGGAGAAAGCTGCACACTGGAGGAGCCAACCGGGGTTGTCCAAAGAGAGACGCAGTACGCTGGGCAAGTGTCAAGAGCACCAGAGGTGTTGAAAATGGATTGAAAATTGCTGCTGTCTACCATCACACCATAGATTCTGCCAGCTGCTCCGCAACAGACAGTTTCTGTCCTGTGCATTGCAAGCACACACACTCGGGTGGCCTTGATGCTCTTCAGGTCAGTCAGCTCCTCCAGGGCTTTGTTTACTGCCTGTTATTTTTGAGAACAGTGCATGGCAGCCCCTGGTAAAGGAGTCCTAATGCAGAAAAACAAGGCTCTTTTAGCCAGTTTAGCCACTGGAAAAAGTCTAAACACATCGGATAAAACGTTCCACAGCCTCTACATTCATTACCAATTAATTATTGAAAAGGTATCTATCGAGTGTTTTAATATGCACAAAAGTAAAGAGAATTCCAGTTGCCACGCAACTGCCTGAGAATCATGTAAACATAAATGCAGTAGTTTCATTTTCATGAATAATCTTGTGTATGTGGAGAGAAGGGCTCAGCAGAGCCACCATACATCAGAGCGGAGGAGTCGCATTAGAGGTGCAGGGGAATTAACCACGGGGGAGCTGGCATCCGATATTTTTAGGAATTAATTTGATTATCAGTGTAGCAAAAAAGGCCAGGAACTTGCATCTGCGGACTAAGGTAGAGTTGTTTGGACCTTGGGATTGCATCCTACAGATTGACATGGAATATTTATATAAGATGCAATCAAGAGAGGTCTTACTGACAATCAGACGTAGCTCAGCGTGCAGCCTGGTAAGACTTGTAATTATACAGATGAAAAAAAGAACCTGAGAAAGGATGTATGTGATCACTCCAGCTGATCTCTACCGTTCTGTACCGACAGCATTCTTCTCTGCTTAGCTTTGTTTAAAGTACAGATGGTTCCACTGAGCATCAGAGATTCCAGGACATACCCAGAAGAGGATTGCATACTTTCTCCCCCAGGAAATTTGCTAACGAGATGAACTTTAGAAAAACAAAAATATTTGTGGAACAAAAATATTTGTGAATTCAGGCCAAATACGGGAACAGTTGCTGTAAATAAGGAGAAATGGTTTAAAAGTTTAAAAAACAAAACAAAACAAGACATTTTCATTTCATAAAAACTACATTTTGACTTTACCCAAAAGCTATTCTTTTAATCTAATTTTTTACATTATTCTTTCACTTTCCCCTGGAATAAACTTTACTTTGGTCTGGTTACAAGGAGGGGAAAAAAAAAAAAAAAAAAAAAAAAAAGAGAGAGAGAGAGAGAAATAATTATTTGCCCAGCACATAGACTGGACAACATAAAGCCAGCAGAAATATCTCCCACATTTGGAAACAGCAAGTAAACACAGAGTTTCAATTCTAGCCCACCTCTTGCTCAAAAAACCCCTTTCTCCTGTAGTCTAAACAATCTGATTGAGATGTTAGCAAGCCCAAGTCCTGCCTTAATATCTAATTTCCAAACTCCTGGGCTGGTTTATTTTTCCTGCTGCACTCTCGCAAAGGCTGCAGCGTGCCTCCTTCCAACTGAAGACCTGCATCCTCCAGATGATACAACTGTTGTTCTCTTTCCCTGTTTCACAATCTTTTCTCTTCCACCTCCCTCTCTCCATTGCTGCTGACGGACCTGCCACGGAGCAGACTCTTCTAGTCTGTAATTTAAATCGCAGGAGTGAGAACTTGAACCAAATCTGTGTAAATGATGGATGGGTTTAGCTGGCATATATTTTGTTTTCTTCTTAGGGTTTTGTTGTTGCTGCTTTTTTATACCTGCATGCAATTCATAAGAGTAGGCAGTATGGTCTTAAACACAGCTAATATTATTCCTTAATCCACTCAAAAGAAATGTTTGGCATTTAACTTTATAATAAAAGGTATCAATTAGGAACTGTCAATGTTTTCAGTAGTGATATCTAATTACTGTAACTTGCTATAGGCTATCTTGTTAAATTCTAGTTGAATGACTAAGTATTCCTGACAACTTTAATGCATTATTAAAGGTGTAATTACTTGGTTATTGCTCGTGTAATTCTGAGTTAATTACATGACATCTAAATTAATCATTTTTATGTTTATTGAACTTTGGTAAATTCACTTTTAGCTATTGCTTGGTATTTACACCATGACTCCTTCTCCTCATTTTGAACTTAACAGAGAATGGTGCTGCATTTTCTCAGCACAGCAGGAGAAACCAGGAAGGGGGAAGGGACTATAATCACAAGTATGATTTTCATCCAGTTTTCCATTTTCCTATGCTCTCCTCGCCCGCTACCATTTAACTGCATCATGATTCAGTACATTTGCTCAATTTTCCTTCTTTGCTTCTTTTCCTGCTTTTTTTGAGGAGGACGGGTGTGTGTGTGTGTGTGTGTGTCCCTAAAAATAACCTTCAACCTGTTTTTTTCTTGGCGATTTTTTTGTGAGGTCCTTTCTCCCTTCTTTCTTTCTTTCTTCCTCCTTTCTTTCTCCTTTCTCCCTCCCTCCTTTCTCCTTTCTTTCTCCGTCCTCCGTTCCTTCTCCTTTCCTTCTCCTTTCTCGGGAAACCCCCCCATGGCCATGGAGGTGCTGAGGGAGGGGGGACGCGGGGGGCGGTGGGTGTCTGTGCAGGAAGCTGGGCTGAATTTCGGAAGCCAGAGGAGAATTTGCTCTGGGTGCTGTGACAAGTGTCCGCTCAGACCGCGGACAGCGAGAAAGCAGCGCCGGGAGCGGTAAACTCCGTGCCCGGAGCGCCTCTTTTCCTGCTATTTTTGAGGCGGACGGGGCGATCCCCATCCCAGGGCAGCCCGAGGCAGGGAGGAAGGAGAGTTCTGGAAGGCTCGGCAGTCTCGCGGGAGAAGCCGAGAGCATCACGTGGCTGCGGGCGCTGACGGGGATACCGCGGCAGATTGAAACGCGGCGGAACCGGCAGCGCCGCTGAGGCCGCGGGCAGCGGGAATGCCGCTTTCGCGCTTCTTGGCGCGCGGGGCCACGAGAGAGAAAAAGCCGCAAGGCCGCTCAACCGCTAGAGAGAAAGCAGCTCGTTTGCTCGCTGCAAAGCGCCAGCAGGGCAGGGCGAGTGGCAGAGCACAAGGGTAGGGCTGCAAGAGAAGGGATCCGGAGCAGGAAGGAATCAACTACAAGCTCTTTCTTTGCTCAAGGAGTGATGGTGGCTACTCGGGGGAGGAAGACTGTGCTCCCAGCACCCACCCAAAAGGGAATCGGTACCCAGGCCCCAGGCTGTGAGGAATGGCACAGCCTTGCACTGGCAGCAGCGCTGACCATGGCTGCGTGCGGTGCGAGCAGGTTAACGACCTGCTCGGCCGGGTGCTGCAGCTCCCGGACAAAGTGATGGAGCTCAGGGCAGAGGGGAGGAGATTGAGAAACATCAGAGAGAGGGAGAAGAAAGTTGGCTATTTCCACAATCTCATTTCTACAAAACCAGAACAGCAGGTAACTCTTGGTGGAGCAGAGGATTCTTTAGTGGGGCAGGTAAATCCTAGTGAAGCAGAGGATTCCATAGCCTCTCCTCAGCAAGCCCCTCAGCATTCCCATTGTAACCCCCCTGAGCAGGGACAATGGCAGCAGGTCTCTGCCAAATGAAACAACCGGAACAAAAAGAGCGAGCGTGTTCCTTTCATAAGCACATCACTCACAGTGCCCTTGCAAAACAGGTACTGGGCTCTGCAGGAGGAACTGGTCGAGAGCAAGGATGAGGGCTCATAAAAACCAGTTGAGCCACCAAGATCAACTCTCCTCCTGCCAGGCATCAAAACTGACCCTAATAAGAGAAACCAAAGGGTGGTTGTTGTAGGTGCCTCCCTACTGAGGGGAATGGAGGGCCCAATATGCAGACCGGACCTGCTTCACAGAGAGGTCTGCTGTCTCCCTGGTGCCCATGTAAAGGATGTTGTCAGTAAACTTCCCTCACTTGTGGGTCCTTCAGACTATTATCCACTTCTGGTCTTTCAGGTGGGAAGTGACAATGTAGCAATAAGAGGCTCACAATCAATTAAAAGATTTCAGGGCCTTGGGACAGCTGGTAAAGGGATCAGGAGTTCAAGTTGTGTTCTCCTCCATCCCTCTGACATTGTCTATGGATGAGAGAATATATAGGAAGAGCCAACAGGTCAATTCATGGCTCCGGGACTGGTGTCGTTGATAGGACTTTGGCTTTTAAGAT
>WUAM01000160.1:528801-614177 GCA_024336885.1 Actenoides hombroni | reverse complement strand
CCCTGCCCAAGGCAGGGGGGTTGGAACTAGATGATCTTTAAGGTCCCTTCCAACCCTGACAATTCTATGATTCTAATTTTCAACAGAAGAAAATTAGGCTACAAGTTTTTTAAAAGAGCTGAAGTGAAATTGTGACCCTCCTGAAATCAGTGGCAAAGCTCGCATTGTCTTCCGCATAGACAGGATTTCACCTTTGGGAGCCCTTGTTCTGGGAGCAGAGAGCAAACTCCCCGAGGGGCTCTGGGATGCAGGATTTTATCAGCACTGGCATCAGTAGCCAGGCGCCAAAGGGATGTCTCCATGGGTCGGTCATTGTAATTTCCACTCACAGCATCCAGAAGAAAAGTATAAATAAACAGTGCATTTGAAACTCCCTTCTACTACTTCCTCCCTACATAAAGCCTTTTCTCCTCCCTTATCTGTAAACATGGCCTCCTGTGCTTTACCTCGTACATACCCGGAGCCCTCTGCTCCCCGGGGCCCACGCTGTGTTGACCCACTGAGAGTGGAAAAAGTAAATGCTGCCCGTGCCACAGCTCCCAAATGAAAACCCTGACAAGCTCAAGTGCCATCATTATACAGTCAGTGAATCTGAGGTTATAAATCTTGCTTCATTCCCATTTGGAAGAAGCATCTTCAATTAAGCAAAAATTGATTTTCTAATGATTTTTTTTCCCCACTGATGATTGGTAGAGTGTTTGAAACTGTTCCAGCCCAACAACGTACAGACAGAACAATTAAACATGCATCGCAGTTGACAGCAGGACTGATTTTAAGTCAGTGAATGCAATTTAGCCTTTTGATTTTCCCTGCAACAATTATGAAGGAAGAAAATATTATTCTAGCTAAACACTGCAACCATCAAACCAGTCAGAAAGCAAGAGGGAAACACAATGGGGTGTTGGGAAGCTGCTTCTGATCTTATGGAATTCCTCACTACTTTGCATGGCATGTAACACTGAAGTTAGTGCACTTTCCAATTAAGTGAATGACTGAAGTAGTTAGTAACAGCTGAGACATAAGCAGAGGTTTGTGTAAGTTATTTGGCAGATCAGATACCACACTGTCATTGTTGAGAATGATCCCTGCAAAATTAGGAACCCACAGTCAAAGTTTTCAAAGCATATTTAAATTTTAGTGTTGGTAGAAAAAACTCAAAACTGATTGATTCAAAGCCCACTAAGCTTAGTTGGAGTTCTTCCATTAATTTCAAAGCTCTCTGCACCACACTTTAAGGCAGGGGCCTTCTTTAAAATCATACCTCTTGATGTGCACAGAGAACAATCAGAATAGGATTAAAATCCTATTAGACATGAACTAAACTAATAATTTAAACCTTACTCTATAATGATACATTGACAGGTGCTGGTTTACCTTCACAATTCTCTAGATGTAGTTTTGATCCTACTCATTTTGTTAATAAGGTATAATTAAAATTGAGATCCTTACATCTACAGGACAATACTGAAAGTGATTCTCCATGTTGCGTTAATGTTTGGTGGTACTCAATTCCCAAACCGGGAGACAGCTGTGACAGGTACAGGACAAGCACAGGACAAAAAGACAAACTGTTCCCTGAAAAGTTACAGTGCCACCATCAGAGCAACAGACAAAAGTAGACTCAGAAAAACTGAGAGTGCAAAGAAGCTCAGCGACAGTATTATTTGTCAAGAAACGCAGGAGATAGTAGCATACTAGCAGTTTAATCCTTGTTGTAACTTTGTGGGCATCATAGCCTTGAACAAAAGCATCAGAGCAAAACTGATGCTCCTGAGCCAGCCCGTACTACAAGTCACACTGTTTTCCAAAGCTGGACTCTGATATGTCTCCAGTTTAATCCAGTTTAATCTTTTTCATCTGCAGATGATATTGGCCAGGACAGTCTAAACCTTGCTAGAATGAGTCAGTAGAAGTAGGTGCAATGTTTTCTTGCAGCAATCAAAGTAAATCCCATTTTCTATCAGTCTAATAAGGAAAGTTTGGAGATTTTCAGCTTGCATTTCCTCGTATGTTAATTTGATCATTGCCCACATATTATTCTGCTTGATCTGACCTGAATCTGACTTACTGCATTTCCCAAACTACTTTTCACTCAGCGGTTAATTAAAAGATTTGGTCCCTGACACACTGCTTACAGCCCTTATTGGCACCCATTAGCCCAGCTAGACTAATTCTCCTGAAAAGCAAACCTCCTTATATTCCCAGGGTCAAAAGTTCACAGCCAATTCCCTAAATCTTTAACATTCGCTATTAGTTCATTATTTGAACCTACTCTGTTGTAAGAGGCTGTATTCAAATGTAGGCATAAAAAGTCATTCAAGACAGACAGTTTCTCACACAAATTCATCACTTGCCAGTCAGCTCCATCCCTGTCAATACAACATTGGGGCTTCACAGTGCAAGAGATACAAAATTAATTTCTTTTTTTTTTTTTAACTTTCCTTTGAGTGCCTTTTTGTTTAGTGTACAAGCAACAAAGAAAGAAAGTGCGTTTCCTAATTTACACGAAGCAATTAACATATGCATCGTGCCTCAAAATTACCTCAGCAGTTTATCTTCCTATGCACACACGCACAGCATAGCCTTGTCTTTCAGGCACATATAGGACTAAAATCCATACGTAGGCATCAATATCACACCGAAAGCAACAGCACCGGCATTCTGATTGTCCCATTTAAATAAAGAGAGTCAAAATTCAAAACCAGATCTCAGCTGAGGCTGTAAACAAACACACACACACACGTTCTCACACACGTAAGCACATTGCTCTCACACGCACACGTGCACACTTACAGGCAAGTCGAAATTTCTCCCATTTTAGAGATAAAAGATAAACCGCAACATTTAGATCTGGATCTAGGCAGGAGAGCCCCCAAAGCCCTGAATCTCTGAGAAATCTGGCTCCTGGGTATTAGTTCAAGTCCATCTTTACTGTACTGAGATAAAGCTAGAAACAAAGTCCACTTGGGTAGGTGTGTGGGAATAGAAAAAGGTAAAGCTTAATTACTAAAACTATGCGGCCATGCAAGCATCCTACTTAAGTTAAGCAGAATCGTCATTAAACTCAACCTTTCCCCCTTGAACCTGGTGTCTGGAATAGCTCAGACACCAATGATGACCTTATGTATTTCTTTTAATTATGCTGAAGTAACCTCCCCCAGCTCACTACAAGCCCTCAGCTACTTCAAGCAAAGACACTCTAATGATTTCGATTAAATCTTGGCCTCTCCCCAACAGAGCACAAATTAAAAGCATTACTAGGAGGATACAAGCTTCAGCGCTTGGAAGTGTTATATAAAGAATGGGGAAAGCTGCCAAGAGCTTGTTGTCATTTCATATTCAGTGGGGAATGATTAACCCCTCAGTGGCTTTTCATACCCTGAGAAGATCACACGTCAGGTTCCCCGGGGGTTTCCTCCTCACGACTGTCCCCTACATTACACTTTCAACTCTTTTTAACTTGATATTTGGAGACAAAGCTTCTTCCAATGCAGCACTGTTATATTTAGGCTCCGAACTCAACTGTGCCATACTGTCATAATTTGGAGAGAAGAGGTCTAACTCAACTCTACAAATCTCATTCCAGAGGTCCTCTAACCCGTCTTATACATGGCTGCACTTTTACACATCGTTTTCATTTGCACTTACACATTGCCTCAGTAGAAATCTGTGAAGGCAGAGTCTGAGCGCAGCTTTGCTGACATCCATCACTTCAGCGGAAGGACCAACTCCATCAGCTGGTGGCAGCAGCAAATTGTTATCCTCTGGTGGCCCAGCCCCCACCAGGGGTAACGATACACATTTGGCTAATGTAATGTCCATCACGCTGTGTTATGTCTCCTACTGCCAATATGAGAAACGTGTGTCCAATCTGTCAACAGAGACTTTTGCTTTTTTTTTTTTTTACCTGAAAATGTGGGGATCAAAACAAAATCTTTCCTTTGAAAAGGAGCTCTACACATTATTTAACAGCACATTCTGCTGATACCAAATTAAAAAAAAACCTCCATGAACTGGGGTAACCATGAGACATGCTAGAAATAAGTAACCAAAGCCCTCACGTAAAACAGCGTGACTATGCAAGAATGGGAATGAGCTTGGGTTAGATCCTGGTGTCATTCCAAGCAACAGAGATTTGCATGTTTAGCCTCTCTCCATTTTCTTTTCCATTTTCTGTATCATTAAAATGTAAATAATGAATTTAAACAATTGAAAAGTATAAAAAGAATTAAAAGGTAGATGCCACACCAAAGTGCCTTTAAGGAGGAGTAATTGTCAAACCAGACATCAAAAAGCTGCTTTACCCAGGCTCCTACATACAAAACTAACATATGCCTACAAATCCTGAATGTTGGCCTTCACGTGGCCATTTGCACTCAGGTAAATGAAAAATACGAAATCAGCAGCATCTGTCCACTCACATCCACTCTGCACAGTGGTACTTGAACACCTCGGGGCCAGGTCACGGCCGTTCTGTCCTCTGAGTGCTAAAAGACCCCACCCATAGAGACATCCCATAGGGTCTCATGAGCGATGCAAATCCGAGGGTCAAAGTTAATTAGCTTCCAATAGAAAAGTAGAACCAATATAAAAAATATTTCTATATTCAGGGTTTTGGTCCACTATTAAAAACGCAAGAGAGCAAAAGCATCCCAGCAAAACCTTACAGAATTGGTGTAGCAAATACATTTTGAAACAGGGCTGAGATGAGGCACTGGTACTCGGAGGTGACGCGGAGGAGCCGAGGCAGCCTTGCGATGCCTCGTTCTCCAGGTTTATATGAACGAAATCAAGGAGGCACTAAAGCAGCAGGGGATTATTATCTCTAGAGATAACTACAGACAGTTTCATTTTAAAAACAATCAGCAGCATCATCACTATATTTTCCATTTCTCGAAACCCAGGAATGAGATGGAATATCCAGCTCCTTCCAGAAGTCAGAGCAAGTTCCTCCCTAAAGAAAAATCTCTTCATAAAGAACCAATTCACTTCATTTGTTCTCATTTTTTAATATGCCATTGTGCTGAATCGGGGCCTCCCCTCCACCTGCATCACACCAGCCCTATTGCTATTTCTGCCCAACAGTAGAATCCATCAGCTGCATCTTCACTTCGAGGTTGAGGACGTATTTTCTCAAATATTTCTTCTGATGGCAATGCCAGCTTAAACAGCACCAAAGTTTGAGCAGCCAGGCTGAGCTGGGGCCAAGCTGGTTTTCACCCAGTCGGTCTCAGCAGCCAGCCTGGCACAGTGCAAAGGGTGGCATTGGGGTGGGTGCTGATGCCAAAATCAGGCATGTGAAAGCCCACCACAGCGGCACATTGCATCCCATCAACCCAATGCTTTCTGGTCTGATGGAAGGCTGATAGGACTTCTCACAGTTTTTTAGGAAAAGCTTTTGTCCAGGATTGATCAGATTATGCAGAAGAGAGCTTCTAAAACTCAACCAGATTTTGCTCAGTCGAGCAGGGTGGAGTTTTCTTTGCACAGTATCTTTCCTTCACTAGGAAAGACCTCCACTGTCCTTCACTTCACTTCCATCTGCCCCCTTACATTTACAATCGTAACTCTTTTAATTTCCATTTGCCATGGAAAAGAGAGGGGAAAATTCAAAATTTAAACCATGTTTTTATTTTTGTAGTGAAAAAATGCAGATTGGCAACTTTTTTTCATGAACACACTTTATATTTTTCAGCCAATGCTATTTGAAAACTCTTTAAGAAGCTGCCACTATCTCGAAAAAAAAATCTCTGAAGCCACTTCAGAGACCAGAAGGATAGGGTTAAAGGGAATAAGAGAGGGCAAAAGATTATTAACCATGTGTAATAATCACAGTGCAGAAAAATATGCTTAATAGAGTTCTCCTTCTCTTGATTCATCCTGACATCATCTTTTTTATCCTCCAGATGCAATGCACCGATGCTGCTTTGCTGAGCCGTTCAAGGTAAAATTCCTTAATATAATAAGAAATCCACAATCAATTAGGATGTCAAATCAAGAAATAATTTCCTACACTACATCAAAAAGACCCATTCCTATCTTTTGTCAGTCACTGGATTGAAATACAGAGGTAGCTACACACAAAGAAAGCTGTCATGTCAAACAATACATTCTTCACTCATTCAAGATATAAACAGATTAAAATGTGACAGGAGAAAAAGAGTCAACTGAACCAGCTAATTGGATAAATTACAATTTGATAATAATGATAATCATTGTGGAGACATCCTGTCCTGTAGTACTGCTGTTCACTACTTCTGCCTGCTACGGACCCTTCTCACTCGACCCCTCGTGCTTGGAAGCGTGGTGTGAAACACTTAAAGGACCAAGGTCTGCTTGACTGAAGGCTAGACCCATAACCCTGTTCATAACCCAGGCTTCTGGAGTCAGGGTAATAAACTCAGTAAACAGGGATTACCAGGACGATAAGCAAACACAGCTCTTTGAACCATGTTCCAAGAGATGGTGGGAAACTGAGGAATTACTTGCTATGAATACACGTCGCTATTCCGCACACAAAATTCTTTCTACAAATTCATATTGCTAGAAAACATGTAGGCTGGAATAAATAATATCAACCATCTTGCCATTAGCATATGGAAGGCACACACTTTGAGAAAAGTTTGAACACTAAGCAACCATTTAATAATTAGTGTAACAACCCATTTATGGAAATGATATATTTCATTCTAACACGATAACATTTTAAAAATTAAGGGAGTTTTACCAAATAACCTCTCTTCATGATAAAAGCAGAGTAAAAAATTGACAAATAGACAATAAAAACTATATATCTATTTCATCATTGTGCTAATTCACATTCATTAAGACTTCACAGAAATCTGCAGTATGAATGGTGTTGACTTCCAACTTGGACAATTTTTTTTGAGACTAAAACTATGAAGAGCAAGAACATTGGGAGGCACAAAAGCCCCAGTTTCACACTCCATTGCTTAGGGGTGCAGCCGCCGTGGGCAGCACCCACCTTCCCCTGCCCACCACCACCAGTAGCCCCTCTCTCCCAACACTAACAGCCTGCAGTGGGGCACTATCAACCAGATAAGGGTCCAGTCCAAGATTAACAGAACACATTTCTATTTATTTCTTGGCTTTTGCAACAGAAGTCCAAACAATACAGCAATCGAAAAGAACTTAAAATGAAACTGCAGCCTAGGGTCTGGATGTAAGGAAAAGTGCTGAGCTTGCCAGAAGTGAAGAGGTACCACCAGCTTTCTGCTCATATTGTGTGCCCCTGACCATCCTAAGCAGCTCTCAATCACAGCTTCATTCAGAAGCAGACATTTCCAAATTGTACACAGAGTGAAACATTAAAAGGAAATAAAGTGAATCCTGTTATGGGTCATTGAGTTTTTTGGTTTTGAGATTATTGAGATAAACTCAGAGAGATAAAAGCTTAACAGTCTGCAGAAAGAGAAAAGGCCCTGTGATAATTGATTTAAGATGAAAATTGATCAAGTAGTTTTTGTAAGGCATAAAAAAAATGGTCTTTTGAAAAAGTAATAAAAATTACAGATATTCATTTCTTATATCCCCTTAAGACACATGAGGAGTAGCCAGCCAAGGTCTCCCTATCAGATGGTTGGCACCATCTAACAGAAGCAGGCTTCATTTGCAATTTGATTTGTACAACACGGGGTTGAAATGAAGGGCAGTGAATTTCTGAACTACTATATTATATGCATCCAGTCTGGAATTTAATCTATCACAATTTATTTATTTTTTTTTTGCTATCAAGTATCTTTTAGTCACACTGAATATTTGCCTAAAAAGTGAATTGTCTTAATGATGTTTACTGCTATTACTTGAAAATGTAGGAAAGGGGAAGCAGGTTCCGTGGTTAATTTAGCCAATTCTATTTTTCATGTCATTTTGGAAACGTGTAGAAGCTCATGCTTGCCAAGGGTCATGATCTGGCAGTTCTGCAAGATGCCATCTTTTAAAATCAGTCCTCTGGAGCACAGAAGTAGTTAATGCTTGGAGGGAGCTGTATTACTTGGCTCGTGAGGATTCCTCAAAAAGCAATGAGTGGCTTGTCTTCCCTCTTCCAGCATCAGAACCATCTTACACCAAGCTATAAGAACAGATGACGAGGAGGAATAGCTTACACATAACACCATGGTGTAAGGAAACCATTATTCATGAAAAAGTTAATGTCTACAGTTGAATAAACAAAGCCCACAATAAAAATATAATGGTGTTCTAAAGTAAAAAGTGATTTGTCTGAAGTTTCCTTCTTATTCAGAGGCTCCTTGCTACTGTAGTGTCCAAGCAGTACCACAATAGTAGTAAGCAATAAACAGTCATAGCAAAAATCACAAGTGGAGTTTGTGATGTCTCCCTTTGCCTAAGAGGTGGGAATTGGAAGAGGAATAAAAGCTCCATTTGACCTGGGTTTAATTCTATAGATCAACTTCATGTTGTTATTTGTCTTGTTTTCAAGCAGTAAGTTGCATTATCATCTTAAAAATTGAAATTGTTGATTTATCTGCTGAAAAACAAGTAGGAAAGATGTGGTATCATTGCTGTACCATTTAACAGTGTGATGACCTTTCAGAAGGGAAAGGCTGCAACATTTGTCAGAGATGGTCATGCCCTAAAAACTCCTTGTCTTTCAATAAACTGTTTAAACACCACTTAGACCCAGATTCAGTAGCATCAGCAATGCCTCTGTAGAAGAGCTGGAGAATCACCTGTTGTTCCTTCCTTCCTCTGGCCAGAAAAGACTTTGTACCTCTTCCAGGCACACATCAACCACAGGCTCAAGTTAAGCCTAATCCTGTTGTCTCAGTTGTTCCCAAAACCAGTATCTCTCAAGCTAGTCTTTTTTTGTTGATGGGTACCTTTTTCCATCTTCAAACAGGTAAAACAAGGTTACTGATTAGGCAAGTGATACTTTGGAATACCTGGAGGTGGAAGGAGGAAACAGGCAAGGGAGGAATGGGAAAAGAGAATTCAACCCCACAAAAGAAACCCTTCTAAGTTCTTTGTGATTTCACTTCCATTGAAAGGGTTGTCCGCAAGAAGGAAAGAAGATGCAGCTCATCTTCCCCAGACTTCCTTACAGGATTCCAGTAGAGAAAGAAGATTTCATGGAAAGAAAGACTGCATGGACTGGTTTCCTCAGCCTCTCTCCCATCCTTTATCGACAGGAGATGTTTAGAGAAACAAAAACACTAATCCAAGAAGCAGCTGGGGAGTGGGAGTGGAAAATTCCTAAATTCTTAATGGTGCAACATGCGGTGTTTCAACAGCTTTTGTGAAGGCTTTTGAAAACATCAACAAGCCGTGCAGCTCCCAGCACTCTGCAAAATAAATGTACTCAAATATTAAGGCCGCAGAGGTGACTTTGTCAACCAGCAGAAAACATGACAACAGCAAAGCAGGGAATGCGGGGGAAGCTGGTTGGAATTTTTATTATTGTCAACCACAGAGATAAAAACGCAGACAGAACTCAACATCTACTCCCACAGGAAAATCCCATTCGGCCTGGAAGTCTACTTTAAAAGAAAAACAACAAATAGCAAGAAGTGAGCAGGAAAAAATAAAGGTGGTTGAGCCAATTTCTCCATTCCCTATTTGGCACAAGGCTGCGAGAAGGAAAGGAAAAATTTAAGGCGTCTTTTCACCTTCTGTGACAGATTAGCTGAGATCAGAGCAGAGGTTTTGGCTATCCCTAACCAGTGTGTGGTTGAACCCTGACACCAAAAAGGGTATCCATGAGTTGGTTGGTACAACCAACAAAAAGCAACATGAAAATAATCCTTAAAAAAGTATTTTCCTGCCCGAATTAGCTGAGCTCAGGATTACAATGGAGGAAATGAGAATGCACAAGGAGGGGTGGAGGAGGGCTGTTCCTTCTGGGGCCAACAAGACATTAGGTCACCTGAATGCGATGTCAGCAGTATTTATTCTCAGGGATGATGACACTGCCCATGGGTGCCAGAGGTCAGCGTATCTCTCCTGTACCATGCATCTCTCACACCTTATCCCTAGAGACATTCAGGGTTGTACAGCAATACACATGCTGTGTTCAAACTCCAGCCTGGTTAACAAGGTTAACAGCTGCTCTGGGTCTCCAAAACAGTGTAATGAGCAGAAGTGTCACAAAATGCTACAGGTATCATTTGAGGGTTGATTCTGGTACCAGCACCACCTCCGTCCACACTCTTACCCACCCTTCCACTCAGAGTTGCTAATGGAAGTACTTCTAAGGCATCAGTATGAAATGATGCCACATATAAACAAACTATAAAATGAAAAGAGGAAAGTGAAATGCAGGTATTAAGTCCTGATCACCTCAAAGATCTAACTCAAGAATCACATCCACAAATGACTATGTGACTATCAGTTATGACTATCAGATCCACAAATGACTATGCCCTGACAGGGAGAGGAAGGAGAAACATCAGCATGGTCCTGAGAATGAGGCCCAGGGGGAAACAACCTTTTTAAACCATCTTTTCTGCAAGCACCAGAATAGCTACACTGGAGCAACCTTGGAGCAGTTTAAGATGAGCTTTTTACACTTCCCAAAAAACGTCAGAGTCCACACCACTGACTTCAAGAGAACTTGTAAGCCAGTCCTCTCCTAAAAGATATTTTCATTTGCTTAAACTGCAGGTTGGCACAGGGACAAAAACAAGTGGAAACTGTTTGCACTCATATTGTTTTAGAAGGAGGCGGGGGGAAACCTAAAAGGAATTTCAATTCTTTGGGGCCAGTAATGTTCAAAGACAAGAGCAGCTTTTGGTATCAGGCCTCCATCTGGGCTGTACACCCAGGATTCCCATCTCAAAGTCACTGAACCTTGTAACGTTTTATCTTACAGCCCTCAAAGGCAGTAGCACGTTGAGTAGGATCCATTTTTTAAACATACAAAGCAAAGGAATATATTTTCCATATGTTTGTCATATGTTTAGCTCGAGTCCCATTGCCAACTCTTAGCACAGCTAATATGCAGTGAATTCATAGGGCCTGACCTTGGAAGAGTTTAATCTCAACTGTGCATTTCTGCCTGTTTAATTTGTGCAAGGCCACTAAAACTGTTTGTACACACTGAACAATTACCCCTGAAAACTTCTATTTCTCAAATACTTAACCTGATATGGCATCATAAAAGATACTGTGTACTACATAGCTACAAAGTTTTGTTAAGCCCTTCTTACTCTTTTTTTTTTTTTTAAACAAGCACATATGCACAGACAGTAAGGGCTACAGAAACTATCTACGAGTAAGAAAGGCCAAAACCAGAAAATGGTAAAGCTAATAGAATATTGTTACAGACACACACGTCACTTGCACACACAGTAACACGGATTTTATCACTACAGTGTCTGAACTTTATCCAATTAAACAGTTCCTTCCTTCCTTCTCCAAGTATTAAAGAAATAAATCTATTGGTTTACATGGATTTATATAGTGTATGGAAACAAAGAATTCATGTTTCCACTTTTAGATAACTGAGTTTTGTTAAATTGTGTTCTGACCACAAGTATCCTCTCAAGAACTAAAGTTTAGGGATTTTTGTTAAATCTAGGTTATTTCACTGATGAATAATGGCATATTCAAACAAAAAGTAGCATGCTGTTTAACTTTTTTTTTTCATCTTTCCCTACAAAAATTCAACAAAAATGCTTTTTCTTTCTTCAATTTAAGAGGAAAAAGTGCCGTTCATCTTAATTAGAGGACATTTTCCAGCCAGTTTTAATATTTACCTTCCCAATAGGCCCTAAGAAGCAGTCTTGGCATGTATGCCATTTCTAAAGCATCTATATTGCAAGAGCAAAGCAAAACAAAACAACCCTCAAACCACCAGCAGCTCATGCTCAAAATTCTTCATCCTCAATCTGAGAGAACAGGGCAGAACTAGTAGAGAAATTCAACTACAGTCTTGTAAAGAATACAGCCAGTTCATTCCTTGCAATCTCCGCTGCACCAGACTCAGCTCTGGTTCTGCCACCAATACCGCACAGTCTCGGGCAAGTCACATCACCTGCCACCTTCCCAAACCTTTTCCAATTTGGGGTTTGATCTTCCATTTAGAGTGGAGGCTTTTCAAGTCAGGAACTGGGCATCATGACTTGTATGTCCAGAGTTCCCCACTAACAAGGGTCAGCTCTCCACTATGGCCCCAGTCCTTGGGATGATGGTCAGGGTGAGACAACGTGAGCAGCTCACGTGGCTGTTGTCTGTGTACCTGATTACAGACAGGCCAAGCCCCACTTCTAACCTTCGTCTTTTCAAATAATTACCTTGAACATGTGATGAGTGGGCACAGCCCAAATCACTTAACAATCCTGAAGAGCTTTTAAAAGGTCCATGGACCTTTCAATGCAAAATGATCTTAAGTAGCCAGAGAGGCCTTGCTGGGCTTCCCTGCCTCCATGGGTGATGGGGGGCAGGAAATAAGTTTCTGATCATACACATTCACATTTCTTCAGAGTTAGAGACATTTCAGTTTGGGATACTTTGGGGAAAATAACCTCTGCACAGCATAAAATGACCCCCCAAACTGGCATGTGTAGCTCGAGCTTGTTCACTCATACAGAGCTGAGCTGGTTACTCCTGTTTGCCTTGGCAGCTGGGGTTAGAAGGCAGTCATGCAGCAAACTACTGTCTGGAGTAGGCATTTTCAAGCCAGTGTCCCTTCACAATTGCCAAGAACAAATATCCTCCCACAAATCTCTTGGGACTCCTTCCATTAACATCATCTTTCCTGTTACTTACTCTGGGCTCTCAGATTGGATGTTATTTCCCTATACAATAGGACAATTCACTGTTCCTACCCTCACTAAAATTCTCTTACTGACAAGAATGTATTTGTTTCTGCCCTGATCAAACCAGAATACTCCAAGAACAAGGGAGAGATGAGGTGCTTCAGGCCCTGCTCCAAAGGGTTCAGAACTTTAAAAGTCCCTACATGAAGCTGCTGCTAAACCACATCCTGTTTCTACTACTTCACTCCTGCCTAACTGAAGTGTGACATAGCGTCCCATATTCATCAGGTATTCTCTCTTTCATCTGTATGTGCTTCAAAGCTACTGTGGATGCCAGCATCAGTACTATGATTGCACACACAATCTGCCAGTACACCAATGCTTGCAACAAATCATCATTATCCAGCATGAAGGTGGACACTCTACCTTGTACTACAAGCTCCCTCTGCAAGTTATTAAGGATTAAAAGCAATTCTCTGCCTTCATGTTCACATCCCTATTGCCCATGCACTTTGAAAAACAGTATCTAATACAAATGACATGGCTTTCAAAAGTTTCTGCTTTACCCCTGGGCAAAAACAATAAACACCTTGATGGAGCTTTTATCAATCAATTTTCATTTAGTTTCCTTCTATTAAAAAGTCTTAAGATGCTATACTTAACACCAGGAACAACAGCAATGTACTTCAAGGTAACACAACAGTACTAACTCAAAAGAATGTGAATGGTGTGTTCTGCAATTTGTGGAGGTAGATCACATTGATCAACTTTATTGCAAATCACAGTGTATCATGGGATTCATTTGTTTTTTCAAATATAAAGCAGAGGACATTACTCAGGCTCGTAAGGATTTTATTTTGTATTAAATTGGTAAAGTAGCAAATACTATTTCATATACATTTACCAAATAGGAATAGCTATATATACTGGGCAGCACACAAAATTATGTTTTAATTTCCCTAGGGAGTAGCTATGAAGGTGCAGATACCCCATTCCTAACCAAATACTAATTATTGTATTAATAGTCAATGAAAATAAAAATTTTGATCCTGGAATGATTTAACAGCTTGACCTAGTCTGAATAAATGGTGTAAATCCAGAGAAGTTCCTATGAAGTTCTTCCGGTTTTACATCAATCTGTCTGAAACCAGGAACTTGGCCCAAAACACTAAAAAGCACAAAAAAAGATGCTTATTGATGTCTGCATAGATTTGAAAGCTTGATGCAACAGCGTTAGCATATTGATTTATCCCCCCCCCCAGGAATTAGAAAGAAAAGAAATAGAAATTCAGTGTTTGATCCCTAATCTGAACAAACTTCAGGGCTTGCTTACATTTTGGTACAGAAAAACAAAGCAATGGAGATAAGGATGTACAGATTTCAGTGCCTACCAGGCAGTTACAAATGGACTGCGCTGACCACAAAGAAGACAAGAGGCTCTTTTAAGTTAAAAGAAGCAAAGAAAATCGGGTCGGAAATTATTTTCTTAGAGTGAAACATCTTGCAATGAAATGACTGGATACTGAGGATATCCAATTACTATTGTTGTGGGGAAAGAAGCCTTTACAAATGGGCTGTTTAAACACAAAAGCAATCTTACTAAAGATTTCTTAATCAAACCTATGGTCTCATTGGAATTACAAATTGCTTAGGTACCAATGTGACAGGCATCTAATATGGGTCTGGCCCAGCTTCTACTCAAGTAAACGGAAAAAAAAAAATCTGACTGATTTCAAAATGTGTTAGATCAGACCCGAGATAACCAAATCTGGTGAAAAGGAGGTTTGGATTTACAGTTAATGTGGTAGGAGTCAATTGATTGTAACTGAGGATGAATTTGGAACTGGAGCAAATCCAAGGGAAACCAGTTTGCATGTTTCCTCTTATTTGAGGAAAACCAGGTTCTTTTATACCCAAATTCCAGTGATATTAAAAACTAATTAGCATGTTTTAAAGCTCATCTTGTCACTCAAAAATCCCTGACCATACCTTGGGCTAATCATCTAGAGCCAAGGGGGTTGAATTCCACATCCCAGAACTTGCAGTAGGGTAATTCTATGACTCTGCCCTGGAAATTATCTGGGATGTGAGAACAGCTTCTGATCCAAACATTTCTCCTTTATAGCACTTCAAGAAACAGAATAATACTGTTCTCCCTAGGTTTGATAATTACTCAAGACAAAAATGCAGAGGCTGAAAACTCCAGCCTAAAAAAGCACAAATCCCTATAGTGGGACTGGGTCTTTCTGGCCTTGCTCCTCCAAGGAAATTTTCCTCAGTCTTGTCCTTCCTCCCATCAGTGCAAAGTCAGGGTGAAGAAGCTTCTCCTTGTTTTTGCATGTCAGAAAACTTTGTTTCTGCTTCTATGAGCCCAGATAAATCAATTCCACAAATAGATGAGCCAGTATCACTCTCCAGCCACAAATATCAGTCACCAAGGCAGGGAAGCATCCCTGCTGCCTCTCTTCTCCACCCCTGGTGATGGGTCCCACCTATTTCTTTGCTCTAGGCTTGTAATTCACCAGTCCTATCCATAACCCAATGCAACTCTCCAACACAGGAAGAAAGCTGCTTTTCGACCATTCTAACTGCCAGCCCAATTCAGCCCTCAGGTAACTGCCTCGACTTCCTTGTCGCTCTTTTTTTTCCCTCCTGTGGTCTTCACTACTTACAACACAGTAGCATGAGGAAGCCC
Source organism: Actenoides hombroni (assembly GCA_024336885.1). Lineage (NCBI taxonomy): Eukaryota > Metazoa > Chordata > Aves > Coraciiformes > Alcedinidae > Actenoides > Actenoides hombroni. The sequence continues at coordinate 598,745 of WUAM01000160.1, read as the reverse complement.
CGTGCGCTAGGTACTGCAGAATGGAGAGAACAAACTGAGAATGTCCTTCCCAAAGAGATCACACCTTTGCATCGCCACACACACTAAACCGTCCAGACGAGATTTCCAGTTTTTGCTTTAGCCATTTCTCCTCTAGCCCTCTTTCATCACCCCAGTAAATTTCTGATAATTATTTATCTGAATATAAATTAGAAAACATAAAAATACTTAATATCATGTCCTTAAACACAAACCAGCCTGTACTGTACCAGAGTAAGTATGAAACTTGGTACGTAAGCATGTAATTTGAAAGCTTTCTCTCATCACATACCCTGACTCCGTATTGGGAAGAGCACTTAAACTCAATCAATGCCCATGGGAAGCAGACCAGCAGCTATTTGCTGACATGAACACAGAATGATCAAAATATTTTCCTGCTCAGTATTTAAATCTTGGCTACTTTTTAAGTCTACACAGTGCTCTGCAGAGTGCCAGCTCCGAGCACGACCCGCTATTTCCAGGCGTAGCTCTGCACGATTCCCCAAGGACCACAAGTCAAACAGCTCATTCCAGGAGCCCTTTACGTGCGGAGGACAGGCTGCGGTAAGACATTCTGTGAGGTTCAAGAGCAGGTTAAGCTGCGTATGTAGACATAGCAGAGCAAAATCCTCATCTTCAATTGGGAGCTTAAGCATTTCCACAATAAACGTAATCAATAAGAGTGACAGCAATCGTGTGCCAGCTCCTCATTTTGGTACTGACAGGTGTGAAATTGTGCTTGCACCTGAATTTTCTGTGAACTATTTAACATTTCCATTGGACTATTCATTAAAAATAAAATAAAATAAAAAAAATTAAATCAACAGACAACTCTTCTAGCATAACTGCACTTTCCATCACAGCTTCCAAAGCTGGAAACATGGGTCAACACTGGAAATATTTCACATGGCACCTAACCAGTGTGGAAACAAATGCCAAGCATGATCTAGTGTCATCCAGATTAGCTCCTGCTGGTGCTTGGATTCAAATTAATGGGTTACCCTCCCAGCAAATGTCACAGGAAAACCTTGCCAGGAAACAGCTTACAAAAAAAAATTAAAAAAAATAATCCTATTTCACCGTGAATGAGGGATTCCATTTAAGTCAGAAGGTTCCTTCCCATAGCGTCTGTCTGAGCACAGCTTGGGAAATACTTCTGGGAAATGACATGAAAGAGACATAAACAAACACCGCCTTACACATACACAGGGAACCAACAAAGCACCCGAGTATCAAGATGAATTCCTGCCCCTATTCCTTCTCTTTAATATTTCCAATTCAATTCAAAAAGTTAAAAGGTCTTATACACCTTTCAGAAATTAGAATGTTAACACCAAGCAGCTTCAAAAGGTTTTGCCTTCGTTCTTTGGAGGAAGTTTAAACTCTGACAAACAGTGGTCTAGGATGGGAGGACACTTCACATAGTGTCTGAAAAAAATGAGACGAGTTCCTGGAAATGTTACTGACCAGAGAGAAAGGGCTGGCAGCTTTTCTCACCTACAAATCTTCCAGCTTCAAACAGAATACAAAAAAACACCATTTTAATTTGTTTTGTATATTTTAAGGTGGAGAACTTTCCTCTTTTGGATCCAAGGGGCTGAACTGTTAGAGAATTAAATGTTTTTGCAGTGGTCTTCTTCAGTCAGTTTAACTCCTTGGCCCAGCTTCTCTCATAAATGCCAAATAACACCAAAAATGGGGCAGGAACATGCTGTTGCAGGTAAGAAAGACAGTAGGACTGACTTGTTTGATGGGAGCTGAGGGTTCGAGCATCACATCCAGAAGTGGCACCCTGACCTACCTCACCCGGTTCTCTTACAGCCCAGACTAAACAGCCAACCTTGAAACAGTACTGAAGAAATGATAACCCCAGCACGGCCATGTATAGACTACAGCTTTCCAAAAGTACTACAGTGAGGAGTAGTTGTTGTCTGGCATTATTTCATGCACGTAATGGGAGGTCCTTTCACCGCTGCAAAGTATGAGAACTTCAGTTCATTTCTTTTTTGGGAAGCCTACACGCTGACATGCTCTGGATTTCCTCTTAGCCAGGGAAACTAGAAACTCCCTTTCTTTCTTGAGTGATATTTCTTGCAAAACAAGATTACATGAAAAGGAAAATCATTAGAGTACTCAGATGGTATGGACTAGTTATCAGTAGGTCTTGACTACACACATTTGGATCATTTTAACAGAGCTATGGTTCAAAAACTACTGTACAGTTAATCAACCACAACAGAAACTTTTCAAAGTCTTTTTGACGAAATTCAGAACACTTCTAGCTAGTCTGAGATACTATGTCTCTGGACCAACATAGTGAATTCAAGCAGGTAGATGCCGTAACTCTTCTGCCAGACTGCCATCAGTGAAACCAGGAAAGAAACAAGTTTGGGTCAATGTTAATTCCTTCAGTGTAGTGCAATTCTGTGCTCAGTGTTAGGAGGCAACACCTGCAAATTGCTGCTGTCAGAGGAGGCAGTGTTAACCAATGGATATTTTCCAGTAAAACCATCACTGCTTCTCCTGGTGACACCAAGAATCATGCTCAGAGCTGCTATGCTAGCACTGGGTAGGAACCAGCACTAACCAGCTGCATCAGCACTAGTTAAGAGGCCTGGCAGGAGCCTTGGGCAGGGGTGTACTCACCCCTTTACTTACCACAGCTAGAGCTAGGAGATAACATGTGCACAGTGCTTGTGGGCAAAGGAAATGGGAGACTGCCTTCCTGGCAGGGGGAAACGTGGCATTTTCTATTTCACTTTGTACTAGTTGCAATCTAAAATGAATCTGCTTTAGGAATTAAAAGTCCTTTGCTCTTATAGTATTAAGACGGGAGGAAAAACAGTTAAAAACCAGTTTACTTATTATCTTTTGTGCTGTTTGTTTACTCCTATACGCCAGATGGCTTGGAATGTGAAAACAGATCCATAAGATGACACACAATCCTGCACATATTCAGTGCCTGGACCTCCGGTGGAGTTCGCTAGAAGGCCCATGCACATGGTGCCTGAATGAGCGTTTCATTTCTGTTTATAATCAGCTTCACTTTCTCATTCTCTCAAATTAACAAAGCGTTGCCTCATTCAGGCTGCAGACAAAGAACGTACATCCCACACATAGCTGTTGTGTAAGTTGGTTTTCTTCTAAAACAGCGTCAGAAAACTTCGTTCACCTCTTCCCAAAAATGGCTTTCCAGAAACCCACTTTGCCTATCAAATCTCTTGATTTTTTTCCTTTTTAATGTTTTGCTACTTATCAAATTGTTTCTAAAGGTGTCTTGCCTTTCCTGGTTCATCTGATGTTCTTCTGCCATGAAGTAAGAGACACTGTTGAATCTCACTGTTGAGTATGAAATCATCATTGCACTGATTTCCAAAGCACCACGCTGTGAAGTTACCAACACATGAAAGCTCAGAGCCACACAGCCCCCATGATTGCCAGCTACCCATTTAGCACACCCTCAGCACAGGCCAGTCCTCTTCTTCCCCTTCCCCTGACCAGGGGCCTTTTCCAGCAACTCCAGGAAGGACCTCACCAGGGCTTTCCTGCAGCTCTCAGGGGAGCTGCATACAACCACTGCTCTGCTCCTGCATTCCCTCTTTCACCTCACCCTTCTCTCAGGGCAGGACCTGGGCACATACTTCCTCATGCATGACCTCGCTAGGTCTCTGAGGACACCATCTGCAATAAAAGACCTACCTGCAGAAGAGGCAGCTGAGCTGGAACAGCGTCTCTGATGGAGCGTGACTACACACATGTGCTGTATAAGAAACACAAAGGTTAAGGTAGTGTCATGCATGTATTCACCAGCTTCCTCCTCAGATGGGGCGAGACCTCCCAGACAACCATCTATGTCACAGAAACATTGAATTTCCTAGATTGGAAAAGACTTTTAAGATCATCTAGTCCAATCATTAACCTAACACTGACAAGACCTTGACTAAACCATATTCCTCAGAACTATGTCCACATGACTCTTGAATACCTCCATGGATGGGGACTTCCCTGAGGAAGCCCTTCCAGTGCCTGAAATGTAGCACTTCAACATGTTCTGGCTTGGCTGGGTCTGCCTGCGTGAATCTTTGAGAGTCTACAGCAACTCCGTGAATAACCTAAACAATTTGTAAACAAATACATTAACTCCCTTAAAACGTTGAAAGAAAGGATTTTCAAAGGGATAAAGTGCAACTAACCACCCAGAGCACAGTGGTCTTTAATGCCACTGAGATGTTTAATTTCCTGTCTGTGGTGAACTAACAAACACCAGTCTTCCTTGAAGCTCAAGTCTTCCAGGATGCCTCTACAGGGGAATCCCTCTCCTCACCTGCTCACTTAAATTAATATTAAACTAGTATCAAAAATGTCAAGCAATATTAGGTCTAGTACACATTAGGTGTTGTAGAGGCAGAGGCGGGCATCATCTCTTTGCCCAGAACTGTGGGAATATTGCCTTCTGTCTTGAAAAAACATGGAATTATTGGCTGAGGGTGTTGGGTGACACCAAAAAAGAGTGCATGGATATCTATCATGGTGGAAGGATATGCTCAGATTTCCTTGCAACTACTGTGAAGGTCTACAACTATCAAAACCAAAAGAAAAGAACAGGACAAGTAAAAGAACCCAACAAAACTAGAAGGCAAACGGGAGATGCTGAGAGTAATTCTATGCTATTTCATAGGTGTAAATCTGTAAATCATACTTAATGATTTATCAGTTTTAAATTTGGATGCCAGCTGTATCTGTCCAAAGGTACCAATGCCTAATGACATCAAGACGCCTAGATAAAATACTACTACTTCGTAAGGTAAAACTTTTGCTTTCCATTACTTTATCTGCGTTTAACCTCCTAGAGGCTTCAGCCCAGCACAAGCCTACAGAATTAAATTCATTATTATTCATTATTCAAACACCATCCCTTTGTTTTCTGGAATAGCTTTGTAGCCTGGAGTCAAATGAGCTAAAGTAAAATTATGTGACTTGGCATTGAAAATATATTACCTCAGCTGCCAGAACGGATTTAGCAGAATATGTGCGCAGTTCGTCACTTCTTCCACAACCGCCTTCATGCACACAAAGGGGTATGACAGCCCCTGAGTTATGAGGGGCCATTCTAGGGGCTGTGATGGATTAGATTGTTTTATGCACTGACTTAAGATCTCATTTCCTGCAACATTCACAAGTGCTTTCTCCACGGCTGAATAGAAACCTGTTCTGTCCTATGTATATTGCTGTCCCTTGTTAGCCAGGGAAACTATAGACGTGGGGAATTCGCACTAGAAAGAGCTCCCGCTTGCTCAGGGATTCGGGCAAAGTCTCCAAACGGGCTGAGACATTTAAGAAGTGACAAGCGGGTTCTCCCTGTGCTTTTTATTGAGTCCTAATCGATTTGCTCTAGAATAAGGGGAATGGCGAGTTGCTTCAGGGGAGAACAGAGAGGGAAGCAAATTCTAATCACATCCCTGACAGGTCTCACTCTGCAAATCTCAAAATACAGAACTTCTGCTATTAACACAGGAACAATAGGATGAACTCTTCAGATGGGGCTTTCTGCACATTGCTAAGCTCGTCTCTTACCAGACGCTACATCTAGTTTTAGGTGCGGTACTACCAAATCAGAAGTGCCACAGCATGAACTCAACTGTGCTCCTCCATTACCCAGCTGCAATGCCAGTTTAGGGCATTTCTGTCCTGCCAGATCTCACCTGCACTTCTTGCACTACAGTAATCTGCTCTCCACTCTGCCCCTGACCAACCAGGACCAAACTGTGAGCTACACCACTGAATTCATTCACAGTTATGAAGAACTATCCAGTTTTGAACTAACGTAAAGCAAAACCCTTTTTAACTACCCTTTGCCACCAAACCTCACCAGTCATAGCACTGTGGTCTCACCATGCAGGTTCAAAGTCCTGTGGTCCTTCCTGAAGCCAGCAGGAAAACAGAGCACCAGTGTAGTTATCCCCCTGCACTCTGGGTCCTTGCCAGAAGCACAAGCACATCCACTGCAGAGCCACTCAGATGGGTAGTGCACAAGTCCCCTGCTAGTGATAGCTGAGCTACAGTCCAAACAGCCATGTGTGACACTTAACAACTTCCCCTGCTCCACTGCTGAGATTAAGTTCACCTATTTAAACATTAACAATTTTAAGTGTACTAACCTGATGAATATTGCCACTAGTATTTTTTGAAGTCCCAGAAACTCATCAACTACGTTAAAATTAATATAGATGGGAAACCACAACCACGCAGCGGCTCTTGCATCATGTGGTGACAACCAACCAAAGACCATAAGCACAGGCTAACACATAATCACTGGCTAATCAGCTGGATTTCTCCCCTGTTCTCCTTGCTTGAGCTGTATCATAATAGAATCTATGAACTGCAAGGTACATGGTAATTAATCTTTGAACTACTTGTTAAGTTACAGCATGAGTTGAATATCAAGTTGAACATGTTTGCAATTACTGTCTTCAATAAAGGTATGGGGAAAAATCACCAAACAGAATAATGAAGGGGAAAAGAAAAAAAAAAAAAGATGACCCAAAATACAATACAGAGCATCATTCTCTCCCAGCTAAAATAGGGGGTGAACTAAATAAAGTGAGTGGTAAAAATAATCTCTTGACAAGTTCTAGGCCTAATTTATCCCAGTGCAGTGTTAGCTAGAGGCACCCTCCAGTAATATAATTACAAGGTCACCAAAACAGGCCTTCATTCTGGAGAATTCACTAGTTTTACCCTGTAAACCTGGCATGGGAGAGAAGAAAAATTTTGTACGTGTCTCTCTCCTCCCCTCCCCCTCTAGTCTGTGAGTTAGATGAGGAAAGGGGGAAGGGAGAACACAAACACACACACACACTTCTCTCTCCTTCATGCATTTTTTAGAGTAAAGATGGCAACAACAATATTAACAAAAATTAACACAGGCAGGAGTGGGGAAAATATAGTGCAGTGGGAAAGAGATGCTCAGGAAACCAAGCTAGAGAGGAATCTGGGAAGCTGAACAAAAAGAGACCTTGATAACTATTTTTATGGAACATTAAAAGTTTGAAGACTTTTTTTTTTTATCCCCCCAATTTTGAGCAATGCTGGAGACCAGACTGCAGAGCTAAAGTTTACTATCATCAATATGTCTTTCATATGTTACCAGTCCATCACTGTACTGTACATGTGCTATAAAACAGATTTTGAAACATGTTTGTAATTTGCATTAACAAGAGCTCCATTTTATACATATTTAATAGCCCAAAAGATACCAAATAATCCAAAGTCTAGTTTAACCCACCTGTTTGCCACCCTCTCTCTCTTTGCCTTTCCACCATGTTTTTAAACCGTTCAGCTCAGAGCTCAGTGGATTCAATGGAAAATTTTCTAGAGTCCAATGAATTCTAGGTCCAACCGTAAGACAAAAGTTAATCAGCTTATTTCTAGTTAGCATGCACTTAATACTGAACACATGTGCAGCAGATTTGCTGAAATGATAGATTTAAGTATGGGCTTAAACGCCTCCTTGAACTAGGGCCTAAAAAAAAAAAAAATAATAAAAAGGAAAAAAAAAAATCTTTAAATACTGCACATCTACCAAAATATTCAGTTGTTTCAATAGGCTATTTGACACATGGTTGCTAATTCTGAACAGAAATATATGAGTTTGTTATTGTCTTATATTTAAGTGTCCATCAGTATACACTTGTGGTACAGAAGTCTAACAAAGGGATAGAAACCAAATGATTTGTACGTGTTTCAACAGCTTGAGTCACGAATATTGGTGGAACAATCAGCTATTCTGTGGGACCTGTTAATGAAATAGCTCATTTATTGGTATGGTTACGACGCAAATCAGAGACATGGGTGTCAAACTGCAGAATTATCACATTTGCATGGAACTAGAAGCACAACTGCAGTAAGGACTGGCACGGAGATGGCCAGCTTTTTTTCCAGCACGTTATTTCCACATCTATATTGGTTCTTAATTTTTCTTAGTTGTCCCCACACTCTCTTTTTTTGTTTGTTTGTTTTTCTACTGAGTCCAACAAAAGTATCCCAACAATCACTACACATATGAACACAAATCTGAGCTTTGTTCTGCCACACCACTGCCTTGGACATTACTTGGGGTGAGTAACTACATGGGGTGAGGACCTGCGGACACAGTGCTATTATGGGACACACAGTGCAGAGTGCCAATACAAATTGTTTCCTCTGTAAGAGGATAACATTGGGGTTTTTTTTTTCTTTTTGTTTTTCTTTCTTTTTGTTTTGGGGGGGTGCGTGTTTGGTTTTTTTTTTGTTCTCTCCCATCAGGGAAATGATGAGCTGAGCTAAAGCCTCCTCATTTCTCAGATGATTTTATATATATTATGTGTATTATACAAACATTGGTTTATTGCCACGAATATGTTATTTATAATATCCTATATTACTATAATTATATTACTATAGTATCTTATTAAGTGCAAAGAGATATGCCTAGTTGCAGTGTAGTTATTAGATGTTCAATTTCAATTGATTGTCAAGAACATAGTCATTAAGATTAAACATCTGTTTAATAGGTATATCTTATTACATAGTTGTACTTAAGTCCACAGGCAAAATCTGATTTAACATGAGACATAGTTTAAATAAACTAATTATGCAAGCATGATCTAAAACCAAGCTAAACATGGACCTTTGAAAATGACACATGAATTTAATCAAAGCCAGGGCCTCAAAGTGAGCAGAACTTAACCACTGGCCTGACTCATGCATATGTTTTGATTTCACAGCTGAAACCAGTAAAGCCAGCACCCTCTGGGGGCTTCCTGACTCAACAGTGCCTCCCCCACCCACAGATTACAAAGCTGCAAGTTGTCTCTTTGTTTCAAATTACAGGAAACATCGCTGTGCTTTGTTTGGGAAAGTGCAAGCCATCACCTCTCCAACAGTAGTGTAGTCTCCAGGGGTTTGGCCTCGGAGGCTCAGGACCAGTTTGCTCCCTTGAAGGCAGAAAGGGCTCACCCCAACCAGGGCTAACAGGTGCTTCCACAAAGTCCTCTCCCTCCATCAGCCTCCCACCCTGCATCCCGGTGGCTGTGCCCGAAGAGGGAAGACCAGACCCATCGCAGACCCCATCCTGTGCAACTCAGATGCAGCATTTTATTATTTCTCCAAAGTAACAACTTAATATTCCCACACAAGGGAAAAAATCAGGGGTGCAAGAGGGTGGGCGTAGCAGCCTTAAGCAGAGGAATGGCCGTGGAGATGTAGTCTTGCTGATCAATGAAACAATCCATGTTCCTACAGTCCAAAACCAAAGTCCAGCAACATAACATACTGAAATTCCTTTACCTGAGTGAGGAGAGCCTGGTCTGGTTTATTTTCTGCCAAATTTAGGACTTAAGGGGAATAAATCACGTATTTTTGGCCCAGGAAGACTAAAAGGTGTTTCCACAAACTCAAAGCAGGTCTCAGACAAACCTTACTAGTATTTTTCCTGTTTTATTAACAGCCACACCATCAGCAGACTCTGCTCCAAGTCCCCAGGGAAATAATCCTACGTGCCTTATTGACAGAGGGAGATGGGCTGAGCCTTTTGATACACCCGTTCCTCAGCTCTTTCAATACTTGACGATTTTCCCAAGAACTCTAGCTTATTGCTGTATGAGAAATAGAGCTGGTCAGGAAACCAGATATCAGCTCCATTCAATTATTTCAGTTTGGGAATTCTTTCCATCTGGAGGCAGAAATCAGCTCCATGTCATGGAAGTGAAATTCAACTTTCATATTGAAATATGTCATTTCCAGAATGAACTACGATCTCTTTGACGTCTAAATCCTTCCTAGAAGGCTACAGGGAGTGAAACAGTCTTGGTCGCAACAGCCCAAGCCTGACAAAATTTTCGTTGGCTTCAGCATTGCCCATCACTGCCGAGCAAGGGTGAAATAGCACCTCAGCAATTTTGCCATTACCGCTCCATGCCAAGAAAGGTCACGTTCCTTTTCAAACCTGTCACAGCCATTTGGCAGTTAAAGGCCTCTGAGATGTGAAACCTGTGAGTCACTGGCAAGATGTCAGATGGGCGAGGAGCTGGGAGCCCAGAAACACCCTTCCCCACCATTCCCCCCCCAGCTCCAGTGCCCTACATCAGGATGATGCTCCCAGACACGGCCACTCCTCCTCACCCCACCTGAGCTGGCCAGCCCAGGCAACAGCAGCTATTGCACTGGACTGACTCTTTGCCTGAGGTTCACAAATAATTGAAACAAAGTCTGATGGAACTGCAGAAAACAAACTGGTTTCTAACAAAGCTTACTTGTTTCCCATGGAAAGCTCTCAAAATTGAATAGTTTCTATAAAATCTTTAAATGTATGAAGTCAGCAAGTTCTAACGGATAAAAAAAGTGTTTCTTGATCATTTTTTTTTCAATTGACTTTAATTTTTCCAAAACAGCTTCATCTCTCTCAAGAACCTAAGTCTAGTGCTATAGCAGTGCAGAAAACCTCAAAAACAAATGCGAGTGCACCCTATTGATACACAGTCCAGAAAAATGTCAAATTTTTGTTCTCATGGGTTTTAATTGCTTAGAGATGGCAGTGCTGGCAATGGATGCTATGGAATGCTACTTCTTTTCCCACATCTCAGTAATTGTTCTAATGACCTCCTTGCAACATATTGGTGGAAATGTCAGGAGATTTCATGACAGATATAAAATTCATGTGATTGCCAGTAAAGCAGTATAAAGACTCCAAAAAATATCCCACAAATATTTCCCCACATTTTTTAATATAGCTATGTCAGGACTACTCACAAGCTTTTGTATTTGTACATGAACCGGGTGCCCACATCCCATCAGAAGACAGGGGTTTCCAAGGGCTTCCAAGAGGCCACAGATACTTTTGTATAGCTTTAGGAAACAAGTATTAGGCTTGTGTTTGACAAAACTGTGCCTTTTAGACTGTAACATATAATAAACACTGATGAAAAACATATTATCTGAACTATAATGTCTGTGTTTACAAAAAGGTTTCCAGTGATCTCTGTCTACCCATGCCCTTAAACTCATTAAAGACACCTCTTCCTACTGCATTCCAACCTGCTGCACCAAAACAGGGTGAGAAGAAATAACGTTAACAACACAGACACATTCCATCCCATGGCAAGCAGGTTCCCTCAGCTGTGTGAGGGGGATATCCATGTATTTCTTGGCTGTATGTGAAATAAGCCACTTAGAATAGGTACATTGCAGAGATCAACTCCTAAATGAATGCTTATATGGTTACACTTACTATAATACTACATCCGGCTCAAACTTGACATTGTGGATTACTTAACATATTTTCTAACAGATTTAGCTTTTTTTCCATTTTGGTTCTCTTCACTCAGTACAATATCCTGAAATGCAGAGCCTATCAATAGCCTCTAACAGGTTCACAATTCTTTTTCCCCAAAACTTCATGTCAACTCTCCCTGCTTCTTTATTTTTTTGATCTTATTGAAAAAATAAAATGAAACCTCAACCATATCACAAATCCACTAATTCCTGCAGTGGAAAATCCTGTGCTCCCTGTGTCATTCCACATCAATGCTATGAGTGTTGAGATGTATCTACTGCACTTCCCTGCAGCAGCTCCAGCTCCAAGGAGCTTTAGGCATAGCTGTACAAAGCACCCAAAGTCAAGCACTATGCCTTCGGGCTAGTTCCAGGAGTAGCGAGTGAGTTTTGACAACGCCTCCATTAAATAAAGATGTTACATCCAAGGATTTAAGTCTAATAATTAATTTAAATTGGTGCATATGTTGATCATACTCCTTGGAAGAGATAGTAGAACCATGCAAGCTCTCCTGAAGAGTAGATGAACGCTGGACTGAAAATAAGTGCCGTGTCCAAGCGGACGCTCAAGAATGGCCATCATAGATTTAACCCCAGTCCCTCCAACAGTTCCATTCAGACAGCTACTTCTCCTCTGCACTATCACCAAAGTCCATTCTATCTATGCACATCTACAAGAATCCTAATCTAGAATCAGGAAAAAAAACCCCACACCAGTATGGCTGATGCAACATTTCACAATTACTATGCTTTATTTTACCCTCTTCTCGGTATAAACGGAATTAGCAAGAAAGTACGTATCTGAAAGTGTCTGAAATCCCATCCCAGTCCTGGGTCATTTCATCACTTGTTTCGTGCTCTGGGCCAATTGCTACAATGTGCCAGCACTATTTTTCCAAATTGGAAGAGCCTCTGACCTTCAGGAGAGCATTCCATACCTGCAGCTGGATCTGATTGCCGAGAACCTGCCTCACCTCTGGTACAGACGTACGCAAGGTCTTGGATTTACATCCCACATTCCTCTGCAGCCCAGAGAGTCTGCTGTGATTAATGTGCTCCCAATGAAAACCATAGGAACTGAAAATGATTTGCAACCGATTCATTAAAATAGCATTCATCATGATAATTGATTGGTTAATTAATTATGGCCATAATGCGGATGCTGTCTGTATTTCCATAGGAATTCTTTGGTAGTTTTCAAATTCATTCATTAAAGCCCAGCTAGTTCAGTGCCAGCCCTGCTACAGCTCCTCACAGGGAAGACTTGTGCTTCCTGACAAAGAAAGTGTACCCAAGGCACTTTCTCACTAAGGAAGAGAATATTTTCTGGTACTAGAGTAGGATTACTTCAACAACAGCAGCACCATCTCAAGCTCCTACAGTGCCTCTCATAACTAACACTGTATGTGCTACAGAAGCGATCCAGCCCTGTACTCTTATCCCACACACAGCCTGACAAAAGGCAGCAACTTTGACTCACCAAGTAGCTGTCTGTTGGCAGACAGGTATTAAGAAGGGTGACAGCACCCACAGCACAGCAACACATGGGACAAATTATTACAGAACAGGAAATGCAGAAGAATATCTGTTCTTTTGAAAAACCACGGGAAAGATCCCTCGGTGTGTACATCAAACAGGATCAGGGGGTTGGGATCTCATTTGAAAGGTGTAGGCAGAGGCAAAATACACAGCCAGCCTCTCTCGCTTGAAAGGCAGAGTCAAAATCTTTGAGTCCTGAAGGGCTCAGTGTCCCGACGTCTGTGACGCTGTCAGAGCAGTCAGCTACTCAAAACCTTCACCTTCAGCATGGTTGTGCCCTAGCACAGAGCAGCGGGTTTAGAAGGTTGGACTTGGTACAGAGCAGATACGATGCCTGAACTCACCTGAAAGTGTTAAGGCTCACGCAGACAGGCCAAAGGCAAGGATGTTCTCCCAGCCATGATCTGATGGGGCAAAGTTGGAGTTGTGTGGATTCTTTTCTTAACTCTGCTATAGGCTTTTCTGCGTGGCCATGAGCAAAACCTTCCTTTCTCTGTGCTCCAGTTTTCATCTCTAAGACAGAAATGATGGCAACTCTCTCTCCAAGGCTATGGAGAAGACACGCTTACAATATTAATAGCCAGGAAGTGCTTAGATATTACAGCTTCGGGGGACAGAGATGTACCCAGAGCAGCGATCCACAAAGAGCAGCACAGAGTGAAGAACTTGCTGAGGCTACGTTCTCCTTAGTTCTTCCTGTTAACCTTTTTTTAATTATTATTTTTTTAATCTCCTGGTGCCATAAGCACTATTGGAGTACTCGCACAGCACTAGATTCCTCAGGCGGAATCTCACCTATGGAAAAGCAATGTCAGTCTACTGACTTCAAAAGCACCCACGTCAATTTGCACCCCTGAAGATCCAGCCCAATACCACCACCTCGTTCTGCTCCGGGGTGACCTACATCTCCTCCAGCTCTGAAGAAGAGATGTCCCTGCCCAGGAGGAGCCTGCAAGGGCAGGGCGGGGAGGGGGCTGTTGCCCGGAGCCTCGCCAGGTCCCGGGGGTACTCGCGGTGCAGCATCGCTCACTCTCGGCTGAACAAGGTGCTGGCAGGTGTCAGTGGAGCTCCGCAGCCATAAAGCCATCGGGGGGGTACGTGTGGCCCATCGCAATTTGTCAGAACTGCTTTTGTCTGAATTCAGTTTTAAAAGGGGGGAAAATCAGTAGAAATAAACATTGCCCCTTTTTGCTCTCTCACCCCTAAATCTCTACTCTTAGTGGAATAAAAAACAAGTCAGGACCGGTAAAACGCTTCCTGAACTGGTAGCCTAAAAGCACAGGAGGACTATTGGAGCTCTCGAACACCAGGCGGGAGATGGGGGGTGTCTCTGTGATTTACCATTCCCCATCTCTTCCTTTGTTCTATCTTCACCTCGACTGTCAGCTGTTTTGCAAAGAGGCTGGCAGTCAGGGGGGAGAGGGAGAGAGGCTGGGGGTGGGGGGTGTATCCAGTTCGGGCTGGTTCCTGGCTCAGGGAAACATTTTATTGGATTTGTTACTCTTTGATGCTGATTAAGCCCATGGGGTAGAAAAGAGCAAAAGAGAGGGGGAGTTTGGGGGGAGGGGAGAGATGTAGTTTCCCTGTGGCTGCGATGTTTTTAATTTATTATTAACCATCTCTCATGTGTTATCTGACAGCTCCGTTGAATTCTGGATGCAAAGGAAAGCAGTGGCTGCATTTAGAGTTTTCCAGGGTGTACGTCCCCAGTCTCCCCAAATCAAAGCCCAAGCTGTACAAGGAGTTAACTTTGTAGATACTAATTTTAAACAAATAGATTAGTAGGAAATTAGTTACTCAGGAGTTGGAAGGCTGAGCTGTTTCAAGGCCAGGGCTGCACAACAGAGACCTTGGTGATAGCCCAGGAGTGCAGGGTGAGACACAGCGAGGAGGGGAGAGCACGACAGGAATCCTGCAGCAAGGCAGCCCCCAGACTGAGCTTCCAGCTTCTCCCTCAGGTTTTTTCAACCTGACCTCCCCAAAAGGGGTGAATATCCCCAATCTCAGTACTCTCCTCTTACGTCATTTCAGTGTCTGCACAGAGGACGACTATGGGCACAGCTCTGGGTCGGTTTCTGGTTAAGCAGCGATATGTTTACCCTTTCAGGTGACCTTCCAGGAGGATGTTCCCTCTAGGCACACAAGTGCCAGCACCTTGATTCTACCCAGAAGCCCACGGTAGCTAAGTGCTTCCCCAGCTCTGTTGCACAAGTGACAAAAATCAGAACCAGCTCTGTCTGTTACGCGAAAAACAGAGTCTGGAGATTTGGAGTCTTGTTCTCTGTTGTCTTACACAGTCATGTACAAAGCAGAAGTGAAAGAGCTCCCTAAGCACCCCAGCAGAGTTCCAGCATGCTGATGAGGTGGCGTATCGTGCGGTTCCCAACGACTGTGCAACCTGCCGTGCTGCAAAACCCAGCCCAGAGCTTCAGTGTTGAAAGCTACCAGTTGGTAACCTCAGCAGGCAAGGATCACTTCGAACCAGTGTTTCTACATAGCCAGTGAGAACCAGCAATTTTTCCCGACATCTCTTTGAAGAAACTGTGAAAGTTGGAACCTCATTCAATGGCTATTGGATAAGGGCACGCTGTCCCTGACGCCGAGTACATTTCGTGCTGTGCTGGTCACCAGCACTCCAAGGCGAGGGCCCTCTTGAGACTTCCTGTTTCTGCAGAATACCACAGCTGATGTGAAATAAGGTTCAGGACAAGAGAGAGGCAGTTAGATGGGTTTTCATATTGCAGTACGCACATCTGCGGGCTGGGACAGCAGCAAAGTTACAAGGCCAACATCTTTGAACATCTTGCTACACAGAGGCCCAAACCAGTAACTAATTCAAATCAAAAGACCACCAGAGCTGACATAAAGAGGTTCTGCTGCAACACGGCTCTCCCTCCATCCTTTGGTCAACCCATGTTTCTTCTGCCACTAGATTACTACTATGATATTCTTGAATTACTGCTTGTTGAGAACCAGGGTTGGTGCAAGGATGTGAGGTTAGTGACGTGCAAGATGCTCTGCTAATGCTCTTAAACACTGCCATCTCCTGGGAGAGAGGAGATAACACAATCCCTCCTGCCTCCTCAACGAGCTGTGTATTATCAACTAGAATTTGACATCATCTCTGTGGACATCAGCAGCTCCACCACTCAGTAGGGGCTTCAACCAGAAGCAGTCGGTCATTTAACCAAATGGCATCTGGAGAGGAACCCTCTTACTGGATCCATCAACAAGATCTAACTATCAACACGTTCAGTGAAAGGATGTTTTTTAAGGCCATCTAAAACATGGTGCCATACAACTTCATGCAATTTTAGGGATGTGTGTGCATTTAGTTCACTACATAAACGAGTGCAGCAGAAGTGGTCTCCTTAAGGTTCACCTCAGGGGAAAACAGAAAAATAAATTTCACTTGACCCCAGGCTCCTCCACAAGTATTACTCCCAAACCGTCTATCTCTCTGTTGGCAGAACCCTTCACACCATGTTTTATCTTACTGCTAAAAATAAATCACTTGTAAATTGTTTTATAAATTATGTATAAGAAGAGACCTCATAGTCTAAGATGTGCTACCACTGTATTCTACATGATAAAAAAAAAATAATTAAAAGCATCTCCAAGGGTGGGAGGGGGAAGGGAACAGAGCACTTTTATAAATAATATATTCAGTGGTCAAAGAAAGTTATCACCTTTTATGAAGTGTTTGGGATTCATTATGCATAAAAAGTGCAGCACTGCTTCTAGTGTGCATGGTATCAGGATGTGATTATTAAGCATTACATCCACCAACTAAGTGATTATTGGTGTCATCATCTGTTTATCTAACCAAAACCTAGACTGCCACCTCTCATCAGTGGAAACAAACAGCTGATGTGTTTGACTAGTGCCAAAGGAACGCTGTCGATTATTCACAGAAAGATGATGTCCCCATCACTGTGGGTTTCATTTGGTATTCATTGTAATAGCGCTGATCCTAATGAATTCATTTGGTATTCATGTGGATGTCACATGTATTTCCAGAGATGTTCTGCTGTAATTTAGCATGGGTTAATGGACACCTCTATTAAAGTGTTATTGAAAGTTTGACATTCAAATAACCCAGTTTAAAATCAGACAAACCTAGATATTAAAGCTGAAGGGAGAACAGGGGGAGGGAACTTGAGTAAGAGACAAGACTAAAATGCCATGTTAAGATAGTAACTTATCTGCCTGCTAGGAAGGGAAAACTGCCCTATCCCTTCCTCTTTCCTTCTTCCCCTGACTAATGAAAAGCAGATCTTCAACTGTTTTCAGAGACTTTGCTACAGGGCCACTTTCCATAGCTGACCCAGATGATCTGTTAGGGTTTGCCTGCCTGGCTGTTCTCCTGCCAGACACTGCACCAGGGAGGGAAGAGGCTTTGGGAGCACAGAAACCCACAGTCAGTGTTTGACAGCACTTCTACCTGCCTTCACAGACCAGGCATGGAGGCATCCCAGCCATCGTATTTGATCCTACAGCTCCACATGCATCATTAGGATCCAGGAATGAGGTTGAAATAAGTAGAAGCACTTTTATTTTCCACATTTCGCAATTCTGAAACTAATCTTTCTGTGGTACAACTTCAGAAAGCAGATGACAAGGATGACATGAATACCCCAGAAAGTGGCAGGTTTTGAGTCCCATATCTTGTGATCTACTGAACAGAACAAATTCCCCGTTCACTTTCAAGAAGCACAAACCACTTAAATGTGCATTGCCAAAAAGTCTTGAGATGACACAGAGAACAACTGAACTATTACATTACAAAGAAATACTGTCCAAAGGTTCACAAAGAAATTATCTTTTTTTTTTTTTTTTTTTTTTTTTTACCTTAAGAGTTTGCCCCAGGGGACTTCTGATAACAAAATCAAACCTTCCAGGTAGGAGTCCCACAAGTGCTTTTAAGGACTCAGCAAACACTGAATCTATAATATGCCTAATTCAATGCGTACCAATGGTGGAATATATTACAACAGATTTATGGTGTAAAGGTTTTACTCACATTCATTTGGAATGACCTGCACAGGTATTCAGATTTTAACCAAAGGGAGCATTGGAATTGATGAGTAACGTGATCAGCCCAAACCTGATAAAATCTCAGTACCGCACCACACCATCCTGTTATAACCACACATGCAACTCATATACAGTAATTGTTTATATTAGCCACAGAGACAGTATACCACATACTTGGGCAACATAATCATCACTTAAACTGATATTTCACCAACCATGAAATAAATTGTAAGCCACAGAATAAATTGATTTCTTTTCTGCATTGTAGTAACACCACTCTGCTCCAGCCCTGCTAACGCAGTCCTATTGCTTCCACGATAAGTAAAGCATTTGAAATACAAGAAACCCAAGAAAAATATCCATCGTGCAAAATACGTGAGGGCTGTGGTAAACTCAAGAGGTTTGAAATGCCCCTTGTCGCTCAGTCTTTTGGCTTTTGTGAGCATTTCCATTATACAGCACTCTCAGCAACGCAGACTTCATCCTCTCATGGATTTTATACGTCTGTGCCTGCAGATTAAATTGCCAGCTATAACACAGCATGTGCTGGTTGTGGCCATTCTCCTAAATGCTACTTTGGGAACAAAATACACAGATGCCTAATGTAAACTAACCTCCTCCCGTTTTCTTTGCGAAGGTTGAAATTCAACCCTGTGCAGTGGTTCTCCACAAGCCTATTTATTAAATGCCACTGAAATGCCCCAAACAGGAGTTAATTAGGATTTAAGTGGTACATAACTTTACGAAGGCCCATTAAACAGCTTTGACCTTTATTATCTCTGTGTTTTTATTTGCACATTTGTGCTTGTTTTTCTGATAAAATACCTCGTTGTGTTTTCCACCATGTATAATCAATACCTCTGAGAACATCAGGGCTGAAATCCTGACTCTGGCAAGTCAGTAGCAAAATTCCCACTGACCACAGGGAGAGGAGGCTTTTGGCTGCTCATATCAGCTACCTGTCATTACCCGCTGAAGCTCTTGGACATCGGGATGACAAGGACTGGTTGGCTGAGAAACACACAGTCAACACAGAAATATACAGATTCCACAGACAACATTTGTTCCCATGCACCAACATCTGCAAGACAGGACTTAGCTCTCAAAACTAAAAAAAATAAAAAAGGCAAGTGAGGTTAATAGGTATGTTCTGAGAAAAGAAAGGAGTTTTTCTCAGCAAAGCTGAGGTTTGCATGAACTGGAGATTACTTGCTTTGTGGCCAGCTCCAGACTGCCAAACTTTCTCTGGGAAAAATAAGGACTGTCATAAACTTCATTATCTTCTAGTCTCAACTGCAAAGCATACATTACACATTAGGTAAGACCATAGTATTTGGGAACTAAATGCTTGGCCTTTACCCCATTTCTACCATATCTTGCTTTATAAGAAAGGACTATACAGCTTGATGTAGCAATAAATAATTTTCGTAAGTTTTATTGCAGTGCTATGTGCCACTAATGGACAACTTTGTCCTATTTTCAAGAGAGGGCAGCAGGCTGAATCACAAAGCAGTCATTACTATTTCATTAGAAGCAAAAGTCCCTTCTCTACTCCATTTCCAACACCAGTCAGTTTTCTTTGATCATTTCTCATCTCCCACCAAATTATGGGGAGATCCAACTCTTCCCATCCAATAGTAATGCTCTCACAATCTCCAGCCCTTACAAGAGACTGTGTAATTGGGTACAGTTCTGTTGAGGTGTTTTAATACAGTCACGGCTCCTGACCTTCAGCCAGCAGGAGCACAGAAAAGACCTTGCCCAGATTCATCTGGAGTGGCTGCACACCGACTGAACTCTTCTCATCTGCATTTTTCCTTGAGATTAATGAGCAACGGGGAAGGTCCCTAAACTTAAATGAGCTGGAATAAAATTCTGAAATAAACCTTGCCTATTAGATGCTGCTGGAAAGAGATTTTCAGGGAAAGTCTTTCTATGTGAGAGCGATCATTACGAGAGAGATGGCTGTTTAGCTTTGTTCAGGAGTCCAGCTAAGATCTAGTAGATGCAGCTTCCACAACGATCCTTGCTCCCTGCTTTTCTTCCTTTGCATGTGCCCTTTTTATCCCTATACCTCTGCACTGTCGATCCTCAGAGATGTCAAATGTACTGCAATACTTCAAAATGCAGAAAATGGGCATCCTGACTTTTTATGGAGCCTGAGCTAGCTGCAAAGGCCTCGAGATGATAAAACCAAAACCAACAAAAACATATATGGCCTATTTTTATTTGCCTTCAGATCATGACAACTTTATGGTACAATTAGATCAATGTTTTCAATATAAATCTAAGGTGAAAAAAATTATTCTGTAGCTATGGCTTTCAGTTCTTCAAGTATCATTTCTAATTTTTGATTCCTAAAGGTTGAGGAGGGCTGAACCCACAAACAGTTTAAAAACTCTGCTAAAAAGTTTTCCAATTTCTCCAATGAAATCAGAAGCATCAAATGACTGCAGGACAGAGGAGCAAAGAGGCTTATTAAAAACATCTTGGGTTTAGATACAGCTCACAAGAATTTTGCTGTTAGGACTACATGTATCCAGCTCCACAGTATCCTTCCATTTCTTTCTAGAGGTCTACATTTCTTAATGCATAAGGGAATAAAAAAAATCCAGTCTCGTTCTGTGAGTTGTCTTCCAGCTCCTTCCTCCAACAGTCTCTCAAAATAGCATGGCATTAAAGAAAATGGTGTTGGTTTGTTTGTTTTAAAACATAGCTTTTTAATGAATAGTTAAAAAAAAGTGAAGTCAGCTTAAGGCCAAGGTGCTGCATGCTCAGGATGACAAAGTAACTGCGCTTTGCTTTGGGTTTTTTAATGAGCAGTGCAATAATGTTCATCTCTGAAGTGATTCCAAAGTGCTAGGTAGCAAAACCTTGTTGTACTGCTTTGCCACCAGGCAAGAACCGTGTCCTGTGGCACCCCAAGTCAAGCTACACTATTTTTTCACCCAGTGCCTTACTACATAGTGGAATTGCTCATGCAATGATGCAGCTGTAGGTTTCTCACTTGTACATCAATCAGTTCTGTCTTTCCCTATCCTCTCTATACTTAGTCTTTTGCACCAGACACACATGCAAAGCTTCTCAGTACACACCCAACCACCGTTCTCAAAACATCTGCTGATGGCACCGGAGGAACTGCCGTGTTACTCTTGCCTGCTTCTCTCGCCTTTTTGGCTGCCACTGCTCATTGCCAATGCTGACAGTCACACCCCCTGCTCCCCTTATGTCCCTGCTCCACGTTAAACACACCGTATTGTTTCCACAGAAGGCTGTCACTGTCCACACCAGAGGAAGGTTGGCCTAAACAAGATGAAAAATTTGCTGTAGGATAAAGTTTCTTCCAAGACTCTGTGACCCAAAGAAATTCAGTTCCACTGTTGTTTGGGAAGATGCAGCCCTTTTGCAGTTGTCTGTTGAACTCTGAAGGTTTGAAGTTAACTTTGCGTGAGAACTAGAATTCCTGCTCAAAATCCAATTGCAAAAAAACCAAAACAAAGAACAGAAACTGTCCCACCTACACTCTCACAAAGAATGTATCACTTATATAGCACTTTAACTGTGGGCTTGTTTTAGAAGTTTAGTTTGTTGGTTTTTTTTTTTAATAAAAATAGCCAAAATTAATTGAAGGAATATCAGCAAATTTTCTAAATTAACTAGATGTAATGCACCACTGTATCATTTGGTACTATACTGCACAAAGTTAACTTGTGCAAGGCATCTAGGGGATGTACACAGAGAATGAGAGAAGATCTATAGATACAAACACGGTTCCCAATCGCCGTCCCTCGTCTACGCTATATTTAGCACGAATGCATAACCAGCATAGATGGAGAGCAGATGCAAACTCAAATCCATCAAACCACAGTGACCTACTGCAGTGAAATACAACGGGCCCTGTTAAGGCATTAGGCGTCTGTGTGCCATCGTCCTGCGGAATTTCAATGTATTTTCCTACATCCTGAGGATATTGGTTGGAGTCGATATAAAAGGGTGACAATGAGATCATATATATCAGCTCAGCTGGGCAGTCCCTCAGTAACACACACGCTCACCAGACGGTAAAGTATTCTCTCCAGCGAGAAGAGAGACCTGCCGTAGCCAAGCTCCATTCTCTACCAGCCACTGCGAGAGCAGAGCAGCCACTCCTCCCTGCCTTATCTGGAGAGGACAGCTTCTGCACAACCCTGACTTTTGCCTCCTTTCTGCTCACCAGGGGTTTCATGCCAGTTGAAGGCTTCTCTTACAGGGCAAAGTTTAAAACACAGTAGTCAACTATATTGCCCAACAACCCACCCATTCGAAAACCCTGTTCCAAGTCAAGAACTTTTTTTTAAGCCCTAGTAAATCCACAGGCCCAGCTTCATGACTGAGTAGCCCAGTAACTCAGTACACTCAGAATAAGGCACTCACGTTGCAGAAGCTACAGTTTAGGAGATGCATTGTCAGGTGGATGATCTTCACTTTCTGCTTTGGTGGTGCGTGGAGCTGTGTCCCACTGAGGCTCTGGCAGAGACAGCCCCAGAGCAGTCGCACCCGATCCGCTCCGGCACGTGCAGAGGGCTGCCAAGGCTGCAGTCACAGTGGGTTTAGGGAACCCGGGACAGAGTTTGCTTGTAACCTGAAGGGAACCAACTTACTTTCAAATGAGTTCGAACCAGATTATTTATTGTTGAACGGGTTAACCATACTGACACCCAGAACGACTCAACTGCCACATTTCTCTCAGCATAGCTTATTTAACCATGAAACACAAGAAATGAGCCATCTGATTCACATTCACGTATTTTAAAAGTTTGGAACAGTTTGGCCACCAGCTTGTTGGATACATGTCTTTAGCAGCAGACCTTTTCCATCGCATTCATTTTAAATTTAGACCATGCATGTTACCCTTGTTTGATACCTTTGAAATAATAATATTAAAAAAAAAATAAAAAATGTATGTCTGTCTTTCTCTGTCTCACATGAAAACACATTCATTATTTTTGGTTCCCTCTGGGCCAGATCCAAAGGTCTTCAAATCAACAGGAGCTTTTCATTTATGTCCATAGGCTTTGGATCAAGCCTTTAATTATAATTGCATTGCCCCTTTAAGATGCAGGACCCTCTCATTTCCCCTGCAGGTTTCTGCTAGGAACTCTAGGATCTCTTAACACCTGATTAAATATTAATCCAGAGGTGGGGGCCTCACTCCTTTATGATCCTTTCCCTAGAAGCTCCTATTAGTAAATCACAGTCCAGCACAAGAGGAAATGTGGCCATTCTATTATCCTCAGTCCACGAAGGGGCATTAATTCTTAATAAACTGGCCTGATTATAATAATACTCGAAGGATGCAAAATAAGGGATAGACAGGTTTACATGCACGTCAAAGATTAAACACATGTATGGTGCAGGGAGAGGAGGTGTGGAGGGAAGGACTGAGAGAATTCTCAGCAACAATATGCTGATAAGTTTTTCTGTGCCTCATTCACAATTTGTTTCAAAAAGAAAAGAAAAATAAAGAAAGCTTTTTCTTTTTCATTTAGAGCACGGTAACCCAACTCCCAAGAAATGGCTGCATCATACACAACATTTCAGACTTCAAAGCAAGCAGTTTTCAAAGGTTCGAGGTAAAACCCTGTATTACCATCCCAAAATGCCAGGAAACATACGCACAACTGTGTTAACATGTAAAGACCCCCGAGTTCAAATTAAAAAAAAAAGAGAGCGACTACTCCAACATTCCAAGAGGAGTATTCCTGCACTTTTGCTGGTTTCCAGGCAGTGATACTGAGCACTGCACATGCTGCAGGCCACACGGTATTTTGTTCTTGCTGTCAACCTGGGCTGCTGTGATAGCAGCCTCTTTAACTGCAATTTCCCATGGCTGCTAGCTACTCTGGAAGGTCTCTGGGGCAAACCATTGCCAACAAGTTATGACATAGGAATCGCTGCAACCTCTTCTGAAGTCTTGCAAAACCTTAAAATACTAAGTAATATGCATTTGTTTTAACCGTGCCACATCCCACAAGTCCTTTCATATTCCTGCCAAATTCATCAAAACAACTCACAAGACTCCACAAACACCTTCGTAACGTGCTGCTGAAATACAGGAGTCATATCAACGCTTATCAGCCAGTTCATGCGGACTGTGGCTTAAAGCACTCGATGAAGAGCAGCCCAGAGCACACTGAGGGCTGTCGTTGCTAGCAAGCAGATTAGTACAGCTCAGCTGCCTCCAACCCTCCTGCTGCCTTCCCACTAAGGACATTTCTTTTAACAAGGGAAACCAGATAACTCCTCTGCTCTGGCAGTGTGATAACACTGCATGGCATTAGCTTGCTGGTAAAAGAGATAGCCAGGTAAAGGAAAAGGCTTTATAACTGTGCCTGTAATACAGGCACTCTTGAGGCTTTCCTCAAGGTTACCTCTTCAGGTAACATGAATTTAAGCTTCCCCCACCCAATGCCAGAGCCCAGCCAGTCCCTCCTGTCACGGTGGCCTTGCCTCCAAATTATTTCAATATGCAACAAGTTTGGACTTGAGCATGGTCTCATGCTTAGAAAATGATATACAGGCCATCAACAAGAACAGCCTTCAGATGTTATCACAGAAGAGAGCTGTTCCCCTGACATGAGCGGTAGTGATGGCCCTTGCTGATTAGAGCAGTTAAAACTTTACAGCACACCATAGAGAAAGGCTGTTACAGCCTCCAAGGATGGACACGCAACTTCTCACATGCAATTTCCACATTCAGCTTCTCCCGAGAGCGTTATTATCTTTTTACTGTAGTGACCAAATCATGCAATTCCTCAAATCCTTTCCAAATGTTAATGAAATCGAATAAAACATCATACACTTCAGGGAATCGTACAGAAATAGCAAGCGTTTAAGGGGAACCAAACACTGGCAAACCTCTCTGGAGTCAGCTCTTCAAATCAGGGAAAGGCAGGATCCACTTCTTGCACGGGGAAAGCCTGAGGCTGTTTTAAATTTTGAAAGAAATTTTGATAGGTGTGGAAGAGAGATCAATTATACTGCAAAGGTATTACAATCATCTGATGCCTAGTCATTATCTAACTATGCCAGGCCTAAATTCAGAGTTCAAGCCAGAGGATTTCAATGTTTCCATTGAAGCTTAAGCAACATCTCTGGCTTAACTTTAATTACACTGACACGCAGAGCCTAATATAAATAGAGCCTACGTGTCACCAAAGGCACTAAAGTGAGAAACCTGCTGGGTTTTTTTTTCTATTATTTGCATTTGCAGCTGGAATAACAAGTATATATAGGATCATTTCCTATTCTTGCTGGGTTACCTGTTGGCTATCTAGAAAATATACTACCATTTAGGTCAAAGCTCAATCGAAAGAACTAAGGAAATACCTGGAACAAGTTTATACTTGATATATAAATGATGAACTTCATTATTGGCCATTTAAGCAGTGGTTCTACCCACAGGTAGGACCACTGCTTGGTTTCCAGGACATTTAGCTTGCACCAGACTCAAGACACTTCAGGGACCCAGCTCTGCCTATAGGGTAGCAACAGCAGTGTGACCATAACAGGTCTATCTGAGCCCATTGGAGACTGGTGTCCAAGTTGTTGGCTCCTTGTATTTTAGCTGGACTAGGTTCAAACGAGTCACCCCTGCTGCAATCATATCTTCCAGTGCTGCTCAAACTTACGCAGCTGCTTTCCTGAGGGAAGATACAGCCGACATACACATAACTTAAAGAGAAAAAATATCCATGGACCTCAAACCATCAGCAAGAAACAAAGTTGGAATTTTTTTCTAATTACTTCTTTCACAAACTGGTCACCATGTGTAACTTTTGCTGACCAACATGATAAAAAAATTCTGAGGCAATGAGACCCACTGCTCGGTAGCACAGAAAAAGATGCCATGAGCTTCACCAACAAGGCCTGAAGTCTGGAAATGTCACCACAATTTAGCTCTGAAGGCATCTTCTCATTCATTTCAGTGGGCTCTGGAACAGAGCCTCTGAAAGTAATAGGGGGTTATCTGCAACTCCAACATGGGACAAACCCACCCCACTCTTAGTGCAGGAAAAGCAGCTTGATAGTGTCTGTTGCTCTGTTCTGTGCAGTTTTGCTTAAGTGGTCCCTTTAAAAGGTGAAAATTATTCCACCATTGCAGCAACACGACTAGAGCCGACTTCAACACATCTGGTCTGGAGGATTAAAATAGAGGCCACTGCTGTTCTGCAATGAGCTTTCCTGCTCATTATCTCCGAGTCTATTCAAGGTCTCATAAATAGCATTGGAAGGATTCCACTGAAATTGTAAATATGAGTAAACACAGATTTTACTCCACCCCAAAAAGATAACTGTTCCATTATCAGTGCTCCACAGTTACAAAGAGGGAAACCAGTGAACATACCAAACCTGGGATCTGTGGAGAACTGGTGCCCTCTTTTGTTGTCACTTTTACCCAATGACTAATTAGGATTTAATTTTATTGCTATACCTGCAATACATTTTTTATCTCCCCATATGCTACACTTTGAATAACAATAACTAACTCCCAAGTTTGTTTTACCTGACAGGACCAAGAAAACCTCTAAATATTTGAGATAGAAGAACACTAAAATATTTGTAAACCAGCTTCAAAGCCATTAAGGTATGGCTTCAAACTGCAACCCAACAAGCAAGTGCAAAGCCTTCACCACTACTACTGGCTTTGTCTGAAAGCCAACTGAATTCATGGGAACTCTCACTTCAAAGGGGCTGAATCAAGCTGTCAGGGATTTCACTGATCAATCAGAGAATCATTTAGGTTGGAAAAGACCTTTAAGATCATCACATCTATCCATTAACCCAGCACTGCCAGGGCACCACTAACCCATGTCCCTCAGCACCACATCTCTGGGGCTTTGAAGCCCCTCCAGGGATCACAGGGACTCCACCACCTCCCTGAGCAGCCTGGGACAGACCTTGACAACACTTAAGAGGAAGAAATTGTTCCTCATGTCCAACCTAAACTTCCCCTGGAACAACTTGAGGCCATTTCCTCTCGTCCTAAACGAATGGCCATTGGTGTCCATTTAAAAGGCTGTCCTAGGTATCATGTACTCTGGAAGGAAGAAAAAGAACACGTGTAGCTGAGATACTCCTGGTGCTCTGCACATTCCCGCAAAGTCACACAAGTTCTCAAGCTAAGCCCAGAACAACTTTCAACACAGTTCACATTAACACCAAGCAACTGAGTTACTTGCTGGTTTAATGTATTGTGAACCCAATTGAACTTCCAGCTGAGGGTTTGTTTGGGTTTTTTTTTTTTTATGATCAGTATCAATATGATTATCAGTTTTGTCTTTGAATCTGTTATGTCCTTAGTGAGGACTCAGATGTTCGCTCTGCCTCATTATGTAAAAGGCAAAAATCTACTTGATTACTTTAAAGCTGCACCTTCTGCTATACTTGGGTGGTTGTGAAATATTTAGATGCAGACAGAAGAACTAAAAGATTACAACCTATTACAGCATTATTCTTTCCCATAGGCTGAAGGATGTTCTCGACAGACATTTCAACAAGTGATTTTGGAAAAAGACAATTATCTTACAACAAAGTTACTAAAAATAAAGAAGCCCATATAACAAAAGGCAGCCATGCTAACTGCACATCTGTTCTCTGGAAGTCAACTGAGTTTAAAGAAAGTTTGACAGGTCCTACACAGATTTCTTCTGCCAACACAGTTTGGGACCAATTACCAATAAGGCTTTTTAAATCTCACCATGCATAGTTCCAAAAAGATCAGGAACAATATGGGGTAAGATGGCAATACATGAGCAAATCACAAAACCTGAAACTTTTCAGGGAACAAAGGAGGACAACAATTTCAAAAGGGATCAAGGCCAACTCTTTAGCTATTTCACATCCAGATTTTGGGTCATATTTTTAAAAGCACTTTGAGCAACACAGTTACACCAGACTGCACCAGAGGACTGCTCTTCATCTTTTGCCAGCAAAACAGAACAGAGACTGTTTCTGAGGATGACAGATCCCTTGAAGCATTCTGGGAGGATAAGGACAACTAAATTTCATCATCTGGATAACTACTAATCCAGGAATTTTTAAACAGTTTTGCCTTCTCTCTCTTGCTTATAAAATATCACTACGTGATTCTGAGTAACTCTTTCACTCAAAAGACAAGTGCATTTGACATTATAATTCATGCATATAAATAACAAATGCATACTTTGTTGTGAAATAAGGCAAGTTATGGAAAGAAACCGCATTTCTTTTCAGGTCAATGCCTCAACAGTATTTTTGGCTTAAATTAATGGAATATGAGGGCAACGATGTTTGAAAAAGGGAGATGATAAAGAAAAACAAAACAAAGAAACCACAATGCACTGCTAGAGATGAAGGACCTGCCATTTATATCAGGGTTACTTGGACTAAACCTAGACAGTGACTGAGGCCATTCCTGGAAACACGATACATCCAACTGTAAGGAAGCCCCTTCAACGATATGAAGAATATTGGCAATTACAACCCGATTTTCAAGTGATTTTGTTTCACTATTTACCTTCCTCTAGAGATCACCTTCACCTAACACTTATATGAACACCTAACACTCATATAAACGCCTAGGGGATGTATTAACCTCATACACTCCAACAGCTATGAATGCCATTCCTTTTCCACAGTTCAGACTGGAAAAATAACCACAAACCAACACGTTCAGAAGTTTTCTGTATTTCACTTATGGTAGCACAGTATTTCACAGACAAGTGCCGTGTTTTTTGCTGTCTGTACAAGTCACTTCTGAATCAAGAATTCTTTGAGATATATGTAGACAAGTAATCCAAAGATATACGATTGCTCCCAAGGGAGAGAATTATATGAGAAAATTGACCTCAAAGCTATTTTTTTTTCCATTGAAGAAGATTCTAAATGATTCTGAAATTTAAATTTATATTTTCTTTTGGCTTACTGTCACTACAATCTTATAAGACAACATCAAGCAAGATGACAGACGGCAAAACTAAATAAAAAAATGCAGATGTGACAATTCAAGTGTTAGCTATACAAATATGACTTATGTAAATCTACAGCCCTTTCCTTGGCTTTCTGTAGGGGAGAGTGCAGTGTATTATACTCGGTAGACTGCAGATTATTGAGCAAATACATCAAGTAAACTGCCAATGACCATGTACTTGCTCAGTTCTTCCAGCCATATTTATGTCTTCACAGTCATGTTTTGTTCATCAACACTTCACTACTGAAAATAAGAAGAAATGCTTTAAAAAAAGGAAAAAGAAGAGTTAACCAAAGCCACTCCATTCTGGTTTTTTCCTGATCACGTAGACAGTGAACAAAAATAGACTGACAGCATTAGCATCACTCGTGTCTTCTTGCTAATTGGGGTGTTTTAGATGCAGATGTTCTTCACTTACAGAAGCTGTTTTTTATTCTCAAAAAAAAAAATTAAAAAAAAAAAAAAGTGCTGCTCTGGCATTTCTGAGACCAATGAAACTTTGCTTTGCTATATTGAAGGAAGTACCAAACCCCAGCAAGGAGTAGTGGGTTTGTTTTCCATGATCTATTATTACGAGGACTTTAACTCTCTTAAACTCTGCTCATCACCAGTGTGTGCAATATCAGGCACTGAAAGAGACAACAACGTTTGAAATCTGTCTGCTAGCAATGGATTAGCCATTGTACTTTATAAAAGAAATAATCCAGTCAGGAATACTGTTCCACTCCTTCAGAAGTGGTCCTTTAAAATCAATAGCCAAATGTGTATTTGATCATGCTTAAACCGCATAATACAGGACAACTGTAAAAAACCTAAGCAGGCCAGGTTTGTCTCCACCAAGCACCTACATATTCAGGCACTTCTCTAATCTCTCTCCAACTCTAAGCCAATGCTCTCAGTATTTTCAACCAGAGCCGACAGGAAACTTTGTAAATCAGGTGTTTTAGCACACTATATACAAACACTGCAAAATAAAATAGAAATCTGTGAACATTTTGTTCTAACAATAGATAAACTGAGAGCCAAATGAGCCACACTTTCATTCAATTCAGTTTTTCACGTCAGCATGGATATCACAGACATCCCTGCAACAGAATAATGATGCAATAGAGAATTATACCCTTCCTTTTATGCTAGATCCTGCATGAACTAACATTTACATTCATGGTTATGTCCGTCAGTAACATGCTCAAAGTGATTTAAAACAGACCTTTGAAGTGTGGACACAGCTACTTAAACTTTCAAATGAACAGGAATTGCACTTGTAGGTCAGTTATTCAGAATACACAGGTACAAGGCAGACAAACAACCTTTCGCAAGTGAAAATTATTTTTGAAGTGAATAATTTTTGGTGCCTGGCTCGGGTAAAAGACTGAGCAGCCACTTTTAGCTGCATACTATAAACCTAAACTAGTGTTTCCTGATTCAAAGGGTAAGGTTATTCTCAAGTGTGGACACTCCTACTAAAACAAACCTGGGAGAGGGCTTTTAAAGTAAAAGTATTACAGCAGAAGTACTTCAGATTTGGTTAAATAGAAAAATATTCAAAGAGCAATAACAAACTTTTAACAGACTAAGTTTGTTTATTTAAAAAGCTAATACTAAGTAACAGATATTTTGAAGCTAATTAACATGAAATACAATTGCTACTGGCAACAGATCATTGAAAAACACATACATATAGTTCATATGAAATAGAAATACAACTTCCAGTTTTAAGATTGACATACAGGGAAGACTTTAATTACATGGCTCAAAAATACCCTCAGAACTTCATGATTTCTATGCTTTTAAACCCAGAGTGCTGGACACTTAGGTAACCAACTGCCTGCAGAAAACACTCAATATGCTTATACAGACACCAAATTAGAAATGAAAATTATATCTAAATTGCATAAAAAGCTGCAATCCAGATTCAGATCTCCTCTTTGAAAATGCCAGCAAGGATTTCACTTTCCAAAGCATCTCTCAGTTCCCATTTCAGTTCAATTGTAATCAGTTGTGCTCAGGACTTTGCAAAAAAACCCCATGATCACCACTGAAAATGCTTTCAAAACTATGTTCTTTGTAGTACATTTATTCTATATATTGAATTATATGCCATAAAGTGGCTCTGTCAGGCATTCAAAGCACAGCTGTGATGAGCAAGAGCCATGATTAATTCTGTCCCTGCTCTTCATAAACTATTTGCCTTGTCTAATTAGAAGAAAACACAATAGAAGCTACAAACATTTTCACCATTTCCAATTGGCCGCCAAAACCACAAGAGAAGCCAAGTTGCCTTTCACCAGTCGCAATGAATAATGTATAGAAAGACAAAGTCTCCCAGTTTACCCCATTTTGTACTGCATTGTTCCCACTGCCTTCTCTCCTCCTCTCCACCTTTTTTATTTTACAAAAACCGTTCTGAAACCCACTGCAGCACTGCTATGCGGACCTTTAAAAACT
This sequence comes from Actenoides hombroni, assembly GCA_024336885.1. Classification (NCBI taxonomy): domain Eukaryota; kingdom Metazoa; phylum Chordata; class Aves; order Coraciiformes; family Alcedinidae; genus Actenoides; species Actenoides hombroni. The sequence continues at coordinate 567,403 of WUAM01000160.1, read as the reverse complement.
TCCAGGAATCATTTTTACTGTTCTTCCTAATTCAAGCTTATTTTTTTTATCATCACACAAGCATCAGCTCAAATTCCACCAGTTTTGCAGAATTCAGTGAATAACCAATAGAAGCAAATTATCCCCAAACCACACTCTCTTAAACACAAAACAAGTACAACATGCAAAAGGGCGTTGATGCCCTTAGAGGCTCAAGCAATCACCAGAGTTCAGCACAGGGGTAACTTCTTTTGGAATAAAGGCTGGTTTAGAGGAACCAGGAACATCTCAGCAGCATGAAGATACAGCAGACCTGGGCTGGAAGCAAACCTTGCTGCTTCAGGAACATAGAATCTTGGAACAGTTTGGGTGGGAAGGGACCTCTCAAAGTCATCTAGTCCAACCCCCCTGCAGTGAACAGAGACATCTGCAACTCAAGCAGGTTGCTCAGAGCTCCATCCAACCTCACCTGGAATGTTTCCAGGGATGGAGCCAAGGTCTCACCACCCTCAGAATAAAAAATTTCTTCCTTCTATCTAGTGTAAATCTCCCCTCTTTTAGCTTAAAACCATTAGCCCTTTTCATGTCACAGGCCTTGCTACAAAGCTTGTCCCCATCTTTCTTTATAGCCCCTCTTCAAGTACTGAAAGGCTGCAGTAAGGCCTCCCTGGAGCCTTCTCTTCCCCAGGCTGAACCACCTGAAACACAAAGTGCATTAGACTACCCTTAGCAAGCATGGGCTCTACAGTGAACTACTGAACTGCAGTATCTGATGCCAGAGATAACAGGAATATCTTCTGCATTTGTGTACATCTTTATCACTAGCCATAGTGATAAAACTGGAATAAACCAAACATATTTTCAACAGTCTTCTGATATACAGGTTGACAGATACTACCGAAACTTACCACAGGGAATAGCACTAAATCTGGATGTCCTAAGATATACTCAGCTTTCCATAAGTATTTTGCAATGTATTTAGAAACCCAATTTGGGCAAAATTTAAGCTACTAGAGTAATTCACTGGCTGTTCAGTTCAGAGAGCTTGGGAGCAGCTCTCGGGTGCTTCAGTTCTGCCATTTAAAGGTCCATCTGAGACATGACAACCTCAGAAGTGCTATTTGAGCAACATGAATAGGAAATATCTTCATCATATTACAGAAGGATTTTCAAAACCCCTTAAGGAGACGTACAGTTTAATTATCCTTGATTTAAATAAACCCCAACCCACCACTGTCCCTTCACAAGGTGAAATTTAGGGCATTCTAGGTTTTTTTACACTGTAAATGCTACATATTTTGGCTTGTGTTTATCTGGTTTTGGTACAGGGAGTAGCACATCTTGAACACGTTTTCTGGTGCCACAAGACAACAAATGGTCAGTCTTTATAAAACACTTGGGGCTATGCACCAGATTTGCAGCCAGAGCCAACAGCAGCTCCCTCTGACTCAAAGCACAGGTTCCTGGGGCAGGAAATTGCCAATAAAACACTGGAATTGCCCCAATTTACTCTGACCAGGAGGGTCTCTCCCCTCCTGTCTCACAACTCTCAGCATCCCAAACTCTGGCAAAAAGCAAACCATGGCGATACTTCTGAACCTGTGACTGAGATTACAGCTTCCTGGCAAGGCCAGAGGAGCAAGTGCTGCTGTGCAGAGGCTGGTGCTGCCCCACAGGCACTGCCCAGCTGGCTGAGGCTTGCAGGGGGACACTCCTGACAACAAAGAAAACACAGCAAAAACAAGTTTATCAGAGCTAAATCAAAAATCCTTCTCCATTTAAAGGAAGTTTTTTGTGTATCAGCGTTTGATTGTTTATTTGGGGGGTTTGTTACTTGTTTTTTTCAATAATAAAACCCCCAAGACATGATTCTTTGTTACTAGGCTGCCTGAATCTGGAAATCTCTGTCTGCTATAGAGAGGAGCCCAAAATGTTCCCGGAGTTCAAGTAGGTTGGTTGGACCTGGGGCATTTGTTCGTCTCCTTGAGGAAGTCAGGAGAAGCTGCCAAGTCTGGATCCTGACCTGCACTTTCAAAACAAACAAACAAAAATGTTCAGGATGTTTCAAATAATGTGCATCCTTTGTTAGGGGAGAACTTTTCCAAGCCCGATTTCACTTTTGCAGCCCGGGCAGCACCTGGGACTGTGAAGGATTCAGCTGACATGTTGCAGGGAGAGCAGCAACGCAGTTTCGTGCCTGTGAACCTCGAAGAGTTCTTCCAAGTGGATGGTGTCAGCCATTTGCCCTTTCAGGTCGGTGGGCTGTACATTCAGAGGCAGGCCTGTCAGATATTAGACAAGCTGCAGTTTGCAGCACTCTGCCTTTCCACGAAGCGCGAGACAGACGGTGCAACGAAGCCGTTCCCTTCCCTAAGAGAGTGGCAGCCTCTGCTGGCAGGTGGGAGGCAAGGAGAGCCATCGGCCCCAAAACCCGGGGTTTGTGAGGGTATAAAAGAGACACCTCAGTGCCCCCACTCTGCTTCGTTGCTTCAGATGAAATCCTTGAAACAGACACCAGAGATAAAGGTAACTAGGAAAACGCACACTTAAAAAGTAGGAAAATATCATAACCCTTATCAAACAGCCTCGGAGAAGGGGATCTAAAGTCACAAGTCACTTTTTGGAATTCTCAGTCTTATCTAAAGACAGAAAGATTGCCGTTTCTTTAATCTACAGACGAAAAGGAGCCAGCTGTACATCTGAAAATCAGCTGCGTATTGATCCCACTCCTGTTAATATTCATGAAGCTATATCGTAAGACTGGAGATTTTAACACAGTGCCCCCGGACTCTAAATCAATTCCCATTGATTTCAATTGGCTTCTCCCATCCAAGCATCGACCTCACCCCTCCCTTGGAAACATGCTCTCAAGGTCCTTTGAAACACACTTGCTGTATAATGAACTCTGAAGGATTGCATGTGCTTAGTGGTATGTTCTGTTCTTCTCCACCCGTTGAGCTTTTGAGGGGGTGGATACCATTATCTGATTTGATGTGAACATTTAAAAATTTGAACCTACGCCCCACAGGGCTCCCATCCGTTTCTAGAAGCCAGAATAAACTCTTTCTCTTCATTTAGATTTGCCTGAAAAGTTCAAGGCTAATGTGGTCATCCTACAAAACTGCATTTCTTGACACTGCCTGCTTCCAGGAGAAATATATACTGAAATGTTTCTGGTTTCTGTTTGGCAGCCTTCTGGGGACTACAGCTAAAAGGGGTTTAGAGGAGCAGCAGATTCTCAGAGTAGAGGGTTGAAGGGTGAACTTAATTTGCTCCTCTCTCTGAAAATGCTGGGGCCCTGGGCCTGACCTTGCCCTCTGCTGAACTTTCTAGCACCTGACATTCAAGTCTTTTCAGAGTGAGTTATGAGGAGCTAAGGCAACCCGGCAAATAAGCAGATACACAGCAAGCTGATGCATCCTTTTGGAGGTTCTATCTAGATAGGATCACTTAGACACACAAAGCAGTTGCTAGCGCTCTGTGCTTCCATTTGTACCTCAACTGCAAACTGAAGGAACGCACATTTAAAAATTAGACCCTTCTCTATCAAAATATGCAATTTTTTTAGCTTTTAATTCTCCATCTGATAAAAAAAAGAATTACTAATATTAACAGCACTGAACCATACATAAGTTATGTTAGCTGATGTCTGAACAACAGGCCCCTTTGTGAGCACAGAGCTTCCCCTCAGCTTCACTTATAACAAGAGCAATTCTGTATTACACCACCAGGCAACATCACAGCCAAAAGAACAACCCTTTCTATCCAGTCTGTTAAAAATTCAGTTGAATATGTGCAAGAGTTTCTTCCTGCATTCATCTATCCGCCCTTCTCCATTACTTTAATTTGCAGATTAATTAGCTGTGCCTACATCTTAGTTGCTTGCACATACAGCATTTGAAAATGATGCATTTAGCAGCTATTAAAAAGAAAGATTTTAGGTTGCGAATACTATTGCAACCTAATGGCTTTTAAAACCTTAAATGTATGGCTTTTGCCATATATGTTGAAGTCTAAATACCTGAACTTAATGTGATACTCGTTTCTAGCTGCCCTCAAAAGGCTGCAGCATTTTACTCGCATCTTTGGAAATAAATAAATAAATAATAGTAAATCAATAACATATAAGTTTGTAGTGGGAAAGTCTCAGACTCTCCAAATGGTGTAGCTCCAGACAGAGCTGCCATCCATTCCAAACCAGCAAAACACCATCACCGTTGTCCCAGTATTATCTCTATAATGAAGCTGACTACTGTTGGTTATTCTACATTTCCATGCTAATCAGAGGTGTAAAAATAAATACACAAAGGAAAAACTAAGCTTCTTTTTTTGTTTGTTTTCTTCTACAATTAATTTCTCTTCCCAGTCTTGATACTGTACAGCAGAAAATGCAGATACTGACCCTTTCACGAAGGTTTACTATCTACCTCACTTTCTTTCTGTAGTGATGTTCCTGTTACCACTATGCAAAAAGCCCACGGACCTTGAGAAAAAGCACCTGCCCTGCTCTCTCTGCAGTTGAACAAACAGCTGCACCATGTGAGAGTAAAAGAATGGCAGGTTTCAAAACAGCACAACCTGTCCTCGAGAGGACAACATCCTCTGCAGCTCTGCGACACCTGCACAGGGAACAGCAGTGACGTGGTGGGGGGTGGTTTGGTTTTCCAACTCCACTAATCTTCAGGGAGTGGCTGTGAGTTGGGGTAGAAGATCTGGATCAGTCCTTAGCACATCAGTTTGCCCATTCCCCAGTACGGACTGGAGAACACAACACCAAACCCAACCCCAACATTTGGTGAGCACTTCTAGGGCCAAGCCTGCCGGTGATATAACCCTGGTAACCTCAGCACAGAGCATCAAGCTCTGCAGTTACGCATATCCCTGTCACAGCTTCCTGAGATCCCAGTGCGAGATGCTACTTGTGCACCCTGCTCCATTTCACTTTTCCTTATCACCGGGCATGCTCCCGCCTGCCTCCCTCCCACCGTTTTCCCTTTCTGCAAGCTCCTTCCTGTCTCCCAGCAGCTTCTCCTATCGCCTTTGCAATCACAGAAGGCCGGACATCGCTTTGCTGAATGGGAGGAAGGCTCTGTAATTAACGGGATCCTTTGCTGTTTACATAAACACTTAAAATATACAGACAGCTGACAGGTCAGCTGCAGCTAGGCAGGGCAAATTAAACTGAATCAGAGGTGATTATTACAGAAAGCCATTTAACTAATGAGGTGCTGCTCCTTCTGAAAAGTACTTGAGTTTTTCTTTGAATACTATTGCCGTTCTGAAGTAAAAAAAAAAAGCAGCTTTAAATGTATTTAACCTGCAAGCAACGCACGAAAACAATACAAGCGTAGGTGGCTTCTGAGCAGGACTAAAGCAGTAAAGAAAAGGGAAAGCAAGAGTATTATTTGAACATTTAGAGTGAATTACCATCAGTTCTACTAATTGTCTTGCTGTTCACTCCCAACACTTAAAGAATTATTTTATTAACAGGATCATTTTGTGAAACATATTATGCTTACAGATATTGTGAAAATAAACTTAGTAGTCTTTATTTATAGACAGGTGAACAAAAAAATGGTTGGAAAATTACACACTGACAACCAAGAATCAGGGAAAGAGCACCCGGTCTGCTTTGTTGTCAAATTACCAGAAGGCTCATTTCAAAATAGCCCAAATATTCTCAGCAGCATCTCAAAAAGAATTGTTTCAGAATATTTACAAAACCAGAAATTTAATGGAGACTTATTCTGAATAAAATAATAAATTAGTGTTTAATTACCATTAACTGAAATCTGGAAAAACCATCTGCTCTTATTTATACATCAACCACAGTAAGCCACATTCATGTCATCCATCTTCAGAACAACACTGAAGCATATCCTCTAGCTTTAAGGACTTATTTAAGCACCACTCAGGACTTCAGGGTATAAGCACGTGTGTAAACTTTCTTCAAGCCAGGTCCTCATGAAATGATTGCTGCCATTTATGACCCAAAGAGCTACACAATATTAACAGTGCCCAACCCACACTTGTGTCTGTAACAGAGGTCAGACTTCACCAACCTTAACCTAAAAAGCGTATGCTGCTAGAACTTGCTGAGTCAGAGTCTTAACAGAAAAGGATTAAAAACACAAATAAGAAACAATAATAATAAAAAAAAACCCAACAACACACAAAAAAAACCCCAAAACAACAACAACAAAAAACAAAACAAAACAAAAGCATTCCTTAGAAATTAGTCCAAGATTAATAAAGGAAACTATTTAAACACCTTGTGTCTCCTTGTGCTATGTTTCTATTATTAGTTAAGCAGTCAACCTTACCACTGGTACACCTCATAGGAAAGAAATCATTGTTTATTCAGCTGAATGTTATGTAGTATTTTAAAACTTGTTTTGAAATAATTTTAAAAGGAAAGGCATCAAAAAAACCCTACATTTCACTGTGATGAGAGACAAAGTAGCAGAACAGTCTCTTGCCTACCTACCCACTTAATATGTTATAATTAGAGATGAGGAGCCAGCATGAACATCTAAGCTAGACTGGATGGAGGATATTAATTTAAGCTCAAGATAAAGCTCCAGAGAGAGAACTTGGATTTAGATGCTTGAAACTGCCAAGTGATGTATCTTTACTTACGGATCTCCCTCAAGTCATCCAATGTCACCTTTTCAGGAGGCATTTTAAAGAAAGCCCTGTTTTGCACTGTCAGGCTATACCCAAAGCACTACAAACCTTTACAGTTGTCATTTGTATCTCCAACAGAGTGATCTGCAGGTGTAAGGGCTGCAGGGTGTAATGCACCCCCCCCATTTTCTTCTGATATTTAACAGAAAAGAACCTTTATGCTGGAGAGTCCCTCAGGCTGCTTTTTCTGACTCAGACGGGAAACGTAAAAGGGAGATACCTGCCTCTGACAGATGCTCGTGGGTTTTGCATCCCTGCCACTGTGCCATGACGGATTTTAAATTTTGATAATCCCTTTTTAGCCCTTTCAGACTAAGGCCATAACATGCCACAGCTCAAACAAACCCGGGTCCTGTCGGCCCATGTTCATACAAATAGCCCAAACCAAGATGATTTATTTACAACAGTTAATACAATTGGTAGTAACGACTTTATAGGCAACCTCTAAGTGCAGGCGAGATGAAAAATTTACTAAATTGGAGTATAAAAATTCATAAGAAAATGTACAGAATCAATATTTCATGGGACTTGCTTTACCTTGCCTTACACAAATCTACTCCAGAGCTCACATTAAAATTTAAACCAGCTTCGTGCGACAAGTTCAAATGCTGGGGCTGTTTCATATTAGTTTAACTTTGGAGGGTATTTTTTTTTGTTTTGTTTATTTCATAAATTGGAAAAAAAGCACTTAGGGAGCTGCACAGTTTGAGTGCTTCTGTGCTGCTTTTTCTATTTTCCTCCTTTCTTTTATGAATAAACTAATTGCTGACATAAATACGGAGAACATTACGAAAAGAGAGAATCTTAAAATACCTCTGAATTCTCTAATGCAGAATATAAGAGAGTGCTTAGAAATAATACCTGAAGAATACTCTTAAGAGCCCCTAGTCTAGGAAAAGAGCATGAAAAAAAAAATAAAATCCATAAGCCAGTTTTTGCAACAGCACTCATATTGGAACAGAAATCTGTAGATACATCTGTAAGAAAGCTCGGTGCCTGGCACAGCTCCCATCGCCCTGACGGATCCACACAACCCGGGAAACTCACCCATGGAGTTCAGGTGCTGGAGCACTCTCAAAAAACCCAGTGCCAGCTGGGACACTTTGTCCTGCTGGAAAACTGTGGCTGCACTTGGTAGCAGGGGGGTGCCAAATAACTGCAGGAGGGGTGTCTCTTCTAACTTCAGGGAGTGCATTGTGAATAGTTAATTTCTACGTGTTTGCTTCATTAGAGGGACCAAGTCCTGGGTTGGCCTCAAAAGAACAAAACACCTTTCACTGAAAGGTGCCCAGTTGCAATAGGTCCCAAACACCAGAGCAGCATGTTACTGTGGAAACTGTGCAGCTGATGTTTTATTCCATGCGTTATTTGCAGGCACGTGAAAGTCCTGTCCCTTGTCTCACCCCACCTGACCTGGTCCGCATGATTTTGCAGTTCTATGCACGCCTTATCTTGACATAAACCAGTTTGTCCAGAACAACAAGATCTCCTTCTCTTTGAAGATAACAGAAAGGAATGATTAAAAATCACCTCCTTGATGTTTGCATATGGTTCACAAATAATAGAAGAAAAGGATGGAGCCTAAATATAAAGAAGGGAGGAGGAGAAATCACCTGCAAGTATTTTATTTGTGCCTGCATGCTCATATATATTCTGTTGTGGTTCACTGAAAATAAAAAGAAATTAAAAAAAAAATAAAAATAAGAAATCACAGATGTTTTTGGAGGACACCAAGTACACCTGGGAAAGGGTATCTGTGCTGCTGCACTATTGAATTCCACCAGCCTATTTCCATCAATTTTAACAAACTTGAGGCCAGATTTTCAGTTTAGCTGTGCAACTGAATGTGAAAATGGGGTTCATTATATCAGCAGATAGTTGGAAGAAACAGAAGTATTTGCACAATTTAGGAGCAAAAAAAGAGTTTAAAAACTTATTAAAATATATGACCCTTAAGGGTAGTCCTGACTTTTCCTTTTTGACATCATGCTACTAGACAAAACCAGCCTGTATTCCATCAGTTATTATGTTACTTAAACATTATCCAGGGCAACTTTTGCTGGCACAAACAAGCGTGCTAGAAAAATTTAATGTTCACTTTCTCGAGTTAACAGCAGCCTTCAGCATGTTAGGAAAAACTAGTGATCATTTATTACTTATTATACTGTAATTCATTATGGTTGTAAGAAATATTTAGATACTTAATTGGCATTTAACAAGATAGCTATAGAGAGTAAATGAGACATTAAATCCTCTTCTAAAATGCCCATTAGGTTTGCTTTGGAAATTAATTGATCTAATTCGCTTGCTGTAAACCACTGTGGTCTCTGCCAGTTTAGAACTCTGAGATATTAATGACAGACAAAACCAAAGATGGTGAATGTCCTCACACAGAGTTAGATCAAAGGCTAACAACACTGGTCACCTGTATTTATGATCCCAGTGAACAGACTGATAGGAAGCATTTATCTTAAGGAGCTGCTAATCATCCCCTGGATCTCAGTCATGGCCACGATTCTCCTGGGCATCATCCACACTGTAAGAAGGGCTCTCTAAAGGCTGCCCAGAGCCCTTCTCAGCTGTAGAGCTGAATTTATCACCCCAGCTTACAGTAATAACTTCTGTTAAAGCCTGATCTCAGCTTGTAACCCCAAATCAAACTTGTAAACTTAGTGGATTTCTGCTTGTAGAAGCTCCCACCTTGCTTTCAGATGTCCTCGAATTTTTCCAGAAGCATTTTTTCATAAAAGCATATCTATAGAAATATTTTCAGAGTCCATCTCCTCTTCATTCTCTTCAATGAACCAGTTATCACTTAAATGAGTATATACAGCAGGTGAGAGAATGCAACAGCCTTTGCAACTTGCTGCTAACTTCTGCTTCTCACCAGTCTAAAGCAATGTGATAAATCCCCAGGAGAGGCCTAACTCTTCTACTGAAGCCTCCATTAGTATTTCACATTTGTACATGGAGACACTCGTATCAGTCACAACAGTATGTGGGAGGCGTATTCCTTAATTGTTAATAAAGTGCCTTGAGCTCTGTAAGCTTCTGCCTAATAGATTTTAATACTTTATACATTTTCTGCTACTATTTCTAGGCAATTTATTGCTCATTTTTAGGAATAAAACACCCTCAGTGTTTATCCACTATTAAATACATATTTTGATCCCTTATAAATTTTTGAGCACGCTTTGATTAATTCCCAAGAAACAGGGGAAAGCACAGGGGGCTCTAATGCTCTCATAACACCACCAGCAATATAAAACTTGCACACAATTTACATTTAGGTTCAAAAGGCTATTTCCTAACTGAGACCCACGAACATCATGAGAGAAAACCCAAAATCTTTGCCTCAGTCTACATCTTGATCAAATCTAAAAATATGCTTAGAGAGAGCGATTAGCTATTTACGGCCAAAATGTAAGTTTCCTTCATGGCTCTAAAACATTTGAATGCCTTGGGAATAAAGCTAAATTCACTGAGAAAGTCAGTTACCTTCCAGAGGTGTTATTACATACATCAGGTCACGCCTACAATGCACAACTGTGCTGAGAGAACAGCCACTTGGAAATTCAGTGACACACACCTTCTAACCAAGATCAGCAGGCTGTGGACACACTCACAACAGTAACATTCACATGTGGTTGGATGGCTCTTCAGGTTTCTTACTGTGACAGGAGATGCCGGAATACAAGGCCAGGAAGGACAGAATTTTGCTGGCTTTGCGAGAGGAAGTTTGCCAAGACATTTACCACTAGACCAACACTGACAAAGCCTTCGAGAGCTGACAAGGCCACAGGTACATATTTCTGTCAAGGACTGTTTACAGTGTATGAAGGTCAGCTCTTCCTCTGGTGTAAATAAATCGTGCTCCACTGACTGCAACAGAGACCCACCAGTATACACCAGTGGGAGAGCTGGCTTTTCCCATTCCAGCAGTGACTTTGCTGACACCACAGTAGCAGCAATGAGCACACAGACTCAAACACGGCCAACTGCTCTCCATCCACTATCAGGGCAATTGTCTGTCTTTCATGTTAATTTTTTCTTCTCCAGGGAAACATCAAGGACCTACTGTTGAATTTTTAAGGTGGCTCATTAGTATCCGATAGCATCACAGCAGCATTGAGTGCGTGTTAGGAAGGATTGCTGCAGCTAGTGAGAAAAGCGAGACGCTCGGGACCTCCCAACATGCTGCCTGAAAAACGTTGCACAGTCTACAACTTCAGTAAAACACTCCACGGTGGTTATTTTCCTAGCAAATACTTTCTCAATAAAACCAGGTTGGATGGGGCTTTGAGCAAGCTGGTCTAGTGAGAGGGGTCTCTGCCCATGGCAGGAGGCTGGAACGAGATGGTCTTTAAAGTCCTTTCCAACCTAAACCATCCTATGATTCTATGCAAAACATATCCATCCCCCGAGAAAAAACAGAGAGTCAAGAGAACTAATGGCATCCCCTCCCTAGTTTTGAAGTCCCTGTTTGTGATAGAAGACTCGCGTTTAGCTGAGCCTGGCAGCTTTTTCCATCTGCCAACTCATGTGTGTGCCCCTCTTTTCAAATGGCATGCCCTTTGCCTCCCAGGGCATTTGAGGGTTAATCTTGTCATCTCAAGATCTTTCTAAGATGCCAGCCAAGCTCATCATCAATTTGACATAGATGTCTTTTGGGGAATCTGGGTTGCTCTTCCTGGGAGCGTTGTCCATTTGACAGACAGGAGGCTGTGCTGCAGCAGTCCCATCACAGTCCTTAGCTACATCTGCTGTTGAAATCTCCATATTAAACATTTAGAGCTGCAATTAAATCTAAAACAAAAAGAGCAGCAAACATGTTTACAGAACTTCATAGCTAATTTATAAACTTTTTTTATTCAAGCTCCCATTTTGTTTAATTTGTAGAAGGAACGCATCTCTGATTGTGCAGAGCGATGGATCAGAGTTTGCCCAGGGACAGGTAGTGAAAAATGCAAAAGGCTGAGCTGACATCACCGGGGTAATTTTTGACATGTATCTAGTTTTAAACAGCTGCTCAGAAAATTAGAGACATGTATTTTTTAAAAGTTTGTCACTGTGTGTGTCTGTCACAAGTGTGCTCTTCCACGTGTGCTTACCCTTTCTAGCAACAAGACATTTAAATCAAAAAGAAACATTCAGAGCGAACAGAAAGGTATGTAAAGATATTTCCTACTTCACACAGATAAAATGGTACAAAACATACCCCTCTTTGCACTTGTGACTTTTTTATCCTGCTGGATATGCAGGAAATACTTTTCGGTTCAGGTGGCGAATATATCCTTATTAGACACCTATGCACATGGTGATTTTCAGAGATGCCAAAAATAAACATCCACAGCAGTTTTACAGCAAATGTTCTACCTCTGCTGGAGTCAGTGAAGTTCAGGGCTGAACACAACCCAAAACAAGTGACTTTGGCTCAATGTGGTTCATGGGAATTCTGTTTTGTTTTATCTGAGCTCACAACCCTTGAATTTCAGAGTCTGAAAGAACTTTAGGCTAAAACTAGCAATCAAGTTATGTTGAGCCCATGCACGGTCTGTGGCTTATAACATAGGTTGACATAAAATTTTAGTGCAGGTTTTCCACCAAAACCTAGACTGAGGTTTGACTACATGCACAGAAAAAAAAAACCCTAAGGATTATGCAGGCTTTGGGGTTTCAGAAGAGAAGACTCCATGTTTGGTGGCACATGCACGTGCTTTCAAAACAATGTTACTTGCAATACAGACCGTGATTCCAAGAAGCATCTGTGGGACTATCAGAGAATCTGGGGTGTACGGGAACACCAACTGCAAGTACGACATAAGGAACAGATTTGTAGCAGGACAAACATCCCTGTAGTGGTCCGTGTTCTTTTTTGGCCTTTAACTACACTTGAATCCCCCTGACTCTCCGAAGTTTCCCCACGTGAACAATTCCCATGTATACAGTTTTTGGCTACTGCACATTTCAGCCAGCGCAGCCACTGAGCTCCACCTGCATCTCCACGCAGAGGCACTGCTGCGGGGAACCAGCAACAGCCACAAACCAGGAGTCGAGGAGAAAATTAAAAGCTTTGCTTTTCTTTGTCAGGCAGAGCCGAAGAGACATTTCCACCCATTTTTCACTTTTGCCTGTACTTCAGCAAGCTGCCCCTGGTGTCCAGCCATTTTGCAGTTCACTCTTTACTCCCTCCACAGCCTGGCTGTTTAAATTTCTTTTTTCAGGACCTTGTGGATTCAGTGTTCTCCTGGCAACTCAGCCAGCTCAGTCTGACAAGAAAACTGAAGTATTTTCCCAGCAGCTCTTATCAGGAAACAATGTGTCAAACAAGATGAAACTAGCTCTCCATTCTTGGAAGATTTACTACAATTCCCCCTATGCTCACAGAAGCAATGTTAACACTAAGCAGCTACACAGCCACACAGTGTAAATAGGGGCTTCTCTCCCAAGCAACAAGTCCTACAAACGCTGTCTGCGGTGAAGCCCTGGCGGGTTCCTCCATCCTACCATTAGCACTCTGATAAACATCTCCACAGGGGTGTCTACACTGTGTTCTTTCAAAAGGAGATCTGCCTGGGGAAAAGGCACACAACTAGAGCTTCCCCTGAAGAGCATCCCTGCCTTACACCTCCCCATGCAGAGCATCCCTGCCTTCCACCTCCCCATGGCTTGGCTCTAAACCTGCAGCCCGCACCTTCTCCTACAAAGGCTGACACAAGAGGTCGGGATATTCGCGTAGGGAGCAGTGGGTTGGTGGGAGAAAGGGGTGGCAGCTCCACAAGCGACTGCAGAAGGGGAGGGGAGGATGGGAAGAGAGTTGGTTTTCTGGGCCCCTGGGAAATCACCAGCACATAGGGAGGTAAATGGAAAAAATATGTAGATGCTCACCTGGCACCAAATCTAGTACACTATTTATGATCAGTGTTCTTCCCGCTTGGAAGCAGGGACGCGAGTGATTATTGACTCCTTTAAAAATAGATGTCTGTTGCTGAATAAATAAAATAAATGCCAGTGTTTTCTGTTCTGTGAGATGTCTCCAGCTTTGGGCTTGTTTTTGTAATCCCATTTTTAACAGTAAAGAAGAGGGGAAAATAAAGAATAAGGGTTAAATGAAAGCCAGTAAAGCAGAAACACCTAATCTTTTACACATCTTGGTTCCAAATCCTTCTGAGTTTGGTTTTTTTTTTTTCTTTGAATGCTAGGGTCTTTCTGAATCCAAGCCCCCTTGTTTACACCATCCAGAGGACCGCTAAATCATCATCACCCTCATTATGTCATTTGATAGGGCCCAAACCACAGAACTAGGACAGTTTAGGATCCTGAGTCTCCAGGGCAAATTAACTAATGCTATAAATTAAGAACTCCACTCAAGCCAGCAACTACATCTTCCAAAGCAAGCAGCAAAATACAGCCCCTAAATGTTTTGCTAAGTGCTTGTCTGTGCTAGACTGTGGGGTTGCAGGAATTATGGGTTGATAACACTGGAATTTATTAGGGTCTGGATGGTTTCTTGACTTGTTAGGAAGCCAGGAAAGATGGAAGTAGAACATGTGTCCGGCCAGGGGTGTTGGCCACGGCGTGAGAGGCAGCAACGTGGAACCCACCAACCACTCCCAAGGTACAAACCATCCAGTGGCACATTTGTGTGCGCTGCCCGGGTCCCTGCAGCACACAGGCAGGGCAAAAGGACATCACTCAGCATCTTTGAGAATATGGCCCAGATTTTTGAGCCTAAGAAAGTGAGAGCAGAATTGGGCCCAAGGTGTTGTTTGCAGAATACTTATCCCATTCCCACTAAAACCAGCACCTTCCCCCCCTCAGCTTCAACCTTCTTCCAAACACATCTGACAGCTTCTTCCACAGTTTGTAAAATGACACCCGCTGAAACTTAAGCTATTAGTGCAGATAATAGAGCCATCACATGGAGAGCACTCATGTTTTCCACATTGTCAGAGTAATTTGTTTTGCCTTTTGGGATAGGTTCTACCGAGCATAAATATTTATGTCCGCGTGGATGTCAAATACTTTAATTAGGAAGTACACCTAGAACTGGGCTGGCTTTAATTGAATCTTTGAGCTGGGTAGACATTTCCAACACTTCAATTGTTTGTCGTATAAATATATTGGACTGGACCTCTATTGGGATAAGTTTTCTTTAGGAAAAAAAAAAATTAAATCTTGTAATTATTTGGGGTGTTCTACTAAATGAAATGGATTCTAACAGCACAGGACTAGCCACCTGCAGATAAAAAAACCCATAAAGCACCTGGAGAAGGAGTAACAACCCAGAAAGATGGATAGTGAGTTACCCTGCATTGCTCTCCCTACATGGCTCACTTCTGAGCTGAGCTGTACAGCCCAAAGCGCATCGCAGCATGGCATGACCCAGCCAGGTCAAGCCAGTTCAGTTACTGGAAACGTCACAGCACTCCACAAGAGCTAATTTTTTTGATAAAGAGCTAAATTAGTGTAGGTGTACTGCACTGCAGAGTCTTCCAGTATGATATTAAAGCTAGTCTGGATATTACTGCCAATGGTTCCCAATGTAGTTTGCTCGGGTACTGCTGGAAGCAATAGTGTGTGTCGACAGCAAAATAAATACCAGCAGCTACCAGCTACTGGGGTCCCATGCTTTTTCCTAAATTCCCAATAAAGAACTTCACGCCCTTCTCCCAAGCACGGCTCCTCTTCTGCCATTTTACCCACCTTCTTATATTAGCCTTTCATCCCACATCCTTCCTTACAACCCTTACAGCCCAGGCCAGTCCACAAACTCTGGGCCATACCTCATCCACAAGAACAAGTCCTGGCACACTGAAGTCACTTTAGGCACCACGACACATGGTTCAAAAAGCAAGACTGGAGGCAGGAGACGCTAATTCATACCCCAACAAACTGCAGCCCCATAGCTGCCTGCAGAGACACTCTTACCTTGGAGCAGTCATAAAAAGCAGAGTCTCTAGATGCCAAGAGCTGCTGCTGTATCACTGCCAGACACTTCCCAGAGCACTGGAGAGACAGATGCCCAAGAGCCACAACTTCTTGAAAGCATTTTTAAACACAGAAGACACTTAAAAGCAAACAAGCAAGGAGCTACTGTCCTCACCTCAGCTATGGAGGACACTGCATCAAGCTCCTGCTCTGAAGAAGGCAGGGAGGAGACTGGAACCCCACCCCACACACAGGTGGTGAGAGCACTAATCTCTTCATCACCAGCATTCACTGGGCCCCACTCTGCTGTACACACAGGTGCAGGTACCTCAGGCTGGGATTGACGAACCAGCACTTTTCACAGAAACGAGCTGGTGGATCCTTCCTCGATGGCAGCTGCTTTTTTTTGCTTGTGTGGACTTTTAAGATCATAAAAAATCATTAAAAATCATTACAACCCTCTAGTCAGGTTACTTGTTGGGAGCGCTGTGGACTGCTCGGCTGTGGTTTCAAAACACAAAGAGCCATGACAAGAGGAGACTCAGAGGAGCTCAATTCAATTTTCAGGTTAGCTACAGACTTTTTACACGTTCGTGAGCAAACTGTACTCAATCTCTTTGCCTGAGTTTCTCATTATTCCCATGGGAGTTACTGCAAGGGTAAAATCACCACTGCCAGCAAAACGTGGGTGGGATGTTACTCAGGTACTTGAAGACCACCACTGAAACCAGGATCTTACTCCACTTTAATAGAAAAAGAATAAGACATAAATAAAGTCTCTATAAAGCAGCCCAGTGTGTGCCCTGTGTATAATAAAACAACAGTAACTCTCAGAATGGCTGCTCACCTCGGCAGATGACAGATTTTAGGATGTAAAAGTGTCATATATCAAAAATAAGATCCCCTCCTCTAAAGTCCAACCCTGAAAGGCTGAGAGCATACAGCTCAGCTGGGGATTTCACAAGGGCCAAGAAGTTAGAAAATTACTTCATTTTGATATGGCTTTGTGTTTGGGACACATAATCTCTGAAAATTACATTAAACTGAATTAAACACACTTCACACACTGTACTGAATATCCATCAACTGATAACAGCTGTCATGATACTGCCCTGGTCTGGATTTGAACCTCAAAGTTCTCAGTGAAATCATGTTTATCAGAGATACATCTGCAGAATACTCCAGACGGAGAAAGCTATCGCTGTGTAATCACAGTCTGTAAAAGAGCTGATGGCTTCAGTATGCTTTTGCTACTCTTTAAATAATCCCCAATTCCTCTCAGGAGCATTAAAATCCATCCTTTGGAAAATAAAGTAAGACACAGTATTAATAAAAAGTTTGAGCACTCTGCTCACTTCAGTTGCGTTTCTATTGACCGTCACACATTCAAAAAACATTAGAGAAGGCTGGTCCTCCAGAGACCCCACCACGACAGCTAAAGAAAGCCTCGGCAATTATGTAAAGGCACCACGCTCCTGTTTTATTTAGCAGAGAGAGGACTTTTTTTTTTTTCCTTCTTATGGCCCTTTTGTGCTCCCAGATGTTTTAATTACTGAGGAAAGAGAGCGGATGATTCTGGCCATATGTCTCCATTCCGCATAAATAAATATTGTCGCCAGCCCAGCTAAGTTTCGCAGAGCTGTCGATGATCCCGCTGACACTAAAGCTGTCGGGCCCGATAAGCATCTTCAATCCTTCAGTGAGCATGCTAATTCCAGGAACACTGAGACTGATATCCCATGAAAATATTCAATCTAGAAACAATTAGGCTCATATTGCGGCAAAATGGTACCTCTAGGAATTTGGGTGCTCGCTTGATTGGAGCCTTGAGTGCAAGCTTTAAGTGGAGACAGTGACGGGAATGAGCAAGGAGGAGAGAGCAGGTGAAATGGTCTCTTCAAAGCAGCGATTGCTGTGCCATGTGTTGAAGTTGCTGTGGGCCATGTTTGTCTTTCTCTGGCCCGTTCACAGAGACTCGGGGAACAACAACTTAATAAATAAAAGGATTCAGTTACAACTGTGTTATAACTTCTTTTGATTAATGCATGCAACATCAACTGCTTTTATTGCAGTGCATTTGGAAATAAACAATGGTCGGGCTCTGTTTGTGCTAGACAGCATGAAAACACAGTTGCAAACCTTCCCTTAGCAGCTTTCAGCCTAAATAAACAGTCTAATATGTCCCCCAGAAAAGAATACACAACCACAGGGACTGCGGGTGGTTGCAAACAAGTTGTGAAAGCTGTTAAGCAGAAGGGAGTAATTTAAGAGGGAAGGAATGGGCTAAATGAACTGCCAAGGAAGAGGGAGGCAGGACAGGGCAGCCAGTGACAATGCAAGACTGAATATCCCACCCTTTTCACTACAGCATCAAAACCCCCAACAGTCCTGAAGCCTCCCCTGACAGCCTGGAGTGGAAGGGTCAAGTGGCAGGCACTGGAGGATGTTAAACAAGGATGCTTTTTGGTCAAATGAGAAGCTATTTCAAAATCTGAAATTCCAGGACAACAAATTAAGGTATTGACAATGTGAATACAATCCTAATTTCCACAATCAAGCAAATAGGTCAGAATCTCAACCTTCTTTTAAAAAAAAATTATTTTTTTTTTTACTTATTGTTTTGGAAAAGCCTCACCCCATACCATGCAAGCTTGTGAGCCACAGCAATCGTTGCCATGAAGCAAGAATCACTGTTTGCTGAGTTCTGCTGATGCCACTTTTATTATGAAACCTGCAAAGCCAAAGAAAGGTGCAGGAGGACCAGTCAGCCCACCAAAACATGCGATCCAGCTTCTGAGGACTCCTCTGGTTGTTCTGCTGATCCCTCAGGGATGACAGAACAAGAGACCATATGCTGCCACATCTGCGCTTACTGGCAGGAGAGGAAGACAGGAGAGCCCCTCCACCCAAGGCTGGGGAGATCCTGATGAAAGGGTCCTAACAGGCCTCCAGCCCCTCTCAGAGCTGTGTATTTTATAAACCAGTTGTAGGTAACTTTTTTTGTTATTACCTCCTGACTTAATTCTGTGTCTACAGATGGGCAGGTGAATCATGAGTTTTATTGACCGCACAGAATCACAAGGTCTGTTTGATGTCATGTGCAAATAAAAACATGGGACTGAAAGGTGAACGTAGAAACTAAGAAACACTGAACAAAGAAAAGGGAAAAAACCTGCATCTCACCCCCTCAACAATACTGTATTTGTTCTCTAGGTCATGACATGAGAAAATAACCATCTTCAAAGAGTACTTACATATGGTACACACCTCAGGAGATACACTGTCCAAACCCAGTCTATAAGGACAGAAGATAAGCAACACTCATTTGTTCTTTTCAGTGAACCTTTTTCTACCAACTCTTCTTTTCAGAGCCAGCTCCCACCACGACAGCACACAATTAAGTCCATAGGAATTACTGAGGATCTCAAGGCTAGGCAAGCAGTAAGCTAAATCTGTTTGAAATTGGACAGTTTTCTGAACAAGCAGGTAAAACCTGAAACATGCATGCAGTCAAGCTTTACTTCTTTGCATCATCACTACCAGTGTCCGCACAGAGAAATAAAAACAGAATGACAAAGAGAAAATGGTTTTATGCACAACACCCTATGCTGGCTGTCAAATGAGTGTGAACTCAGGAGCTGTAACAGATGTTACTGAATAAAATTCTACCTTTGCTAAGTAGTAAACACACAGAAAAATGTAAAAATCATTTGTGAGTTTGTCTCCAGCACTATGTTAAAAATATACCTGCTTTCATCCACTGCTAAACCAATCAAATCGAGTATTTTCCTTAAATCTAAAACACCAGAGCGTAAATTTTGTTTTGTACTTCCTGATGCTGTGAATGGGAGCAGCAAGAGCAGCACCGAAACACTGCAAAGAAAGCTGCTCCTGAGACATTTCTGACACAACCAGAACAGAAAACTCCAGCTGGGATTTCCAGTTCACTTTTGCCAAAAGAAGAGGCTGAGATAAGCATCTGATTTTAAGGCTCATCCAAAAAATAGCATATGGAGAAAGAATTATTTTCTGCTGAGCTAAAGCATGGGAGGAAAAGTCTGGAAATCTGAATTTTAATCTTACGTGACAGTAACATTGTATCACAAGTAAATCTACTGACATTAATAACTATAGAAGATTTAGGATTAGCTTCAGCAAGGTCAGAATCAGCATGTAGGTTCTGGCCCCAGCGTTGTTATCACCTCTCACTGTGATCTTGGGCAAAATCCATGTAGTGATGGAGCGATTCCGTGGAGTGATTTTAGGAGCCTTGAATTTTAGATGACTACATTAAGCAATCTCAAAGCAAGCAACCACAAAAATGATGTACTTAAAGTGCTCTGAAAACCCTGAGCTTAGCTTTTCTATGATTTAGATGTCTCGCCTTTTAAAAAATTATCATCGTTACAATGATGGCCATTTTCATAACAGTGGCGTCCTTTAATTCTTTACTAAAAGCAAATTACTTCGAGGTTCTCAGGAGGCAATGCAGAAGCTGAAAATTATATTTAATTTACCAGTACTTCTTCAGATGTATCAATTATCATTAATGTAGACTAGAAAGACAAACGGGGGATATAACACTTCTCTCAAACAAAAAGCAAGCACACCACAAGAAAAATAAGTCATGTTCCTTTCCTATTTTCTTTGAGCATTTAGCAAGTCACGACAAACTTCCCTCAGATCAGCTATGACTGCTTAGAATGCATTTTTACTCACTTGTAAAGAATATCTATAAATACATGCATTTATGGTACATTTCTTGCTACAAATTGCCAGTACTCACAGATTTGTCACACCTGAAGATTACGTGATCGTGTCTGTACAAAACTTACAGCTTCACATTTTAGAGGGAGCAGTTCACTACTAGGACTTACTTCTGAAACATGTGTTTGTTGTTTTTTGGTTTTTAAAATTATGATTGGGTGAAAAAAAGAAAAAAAAAAAGGTCTAAACTATGGTTCACCACCAGCAAAACTTGTTAGAACTCAAAATCAACTGAGTTGTGTGTGCTAAACTATCAGCCTCAGAAAATTATGTCCCTGCACTGCAGATGCCACAGTTCATGAGAAAAGGTTCCTAGAAGGCTCTGGAGTCATTTGTTTGAAGCAAATGAAAACTTGAGAAGAGTAGTTATGTCAGTGGAGTGAACCCCCAGTTGTGAGAAGAAGCATACTGCAGGTGAAGCACAATGTGGCCTCAAAACCCAAACTTAGGGGGACCCATATTGGGTCCATGAGATAGTGATAGGTAAGAGACAGACACAGTTTTCCCGGGTAAAGTACAGCTCCAAAATGCTGGGAGCATAAAGTGTATCCAGCAGGTCAAGGGAGGTGTTCAGTTCTGGTCTCCCCAGTTCAAGAGAGACAGTGAAATATTAGAGGGAGTCCAGTAGAGAGCTTTGAAGATGATGAAGGGACTGGAACATCTCTCTTACGAGGAAAGGCTGAGAGACCTGGGGCTGTTTAGCCTGGAAGAGAGAAGAACGAGAGGGGATCTTATGAACGTTTACAAATATCTGCAGGGTGGGTGTCAAGTAGAAGGAGCCAGTCTCTTTTCAGTTGTGCCCTGTGATAGGACAAGAGTTAATGGTTGCAAGCTGAAACACAGGAAGTTCCACCTCAACATGAGGAAAGATTTCTTCCCTGTGAGAATGCCAGAGCCTGGAGCAGGCTGCCCAGGAAGGTTGTGGAGTCTCCTTCTCTGGAGAGTTTCAAGACCCACCTGGATGTGTTCCTGTGTGGCCTGCCCTGGGTGTTCCTGTCCTGGCAGGGGTGTTGGACTCAATGATCTCCAGAGGTCCCTTCCAGCCCTTACCATTCTATGATTCTATGAAGGGAACATGCTGTTCTCTTCGCATAAAACTGCATTGAACCGTATGAGCTTAATAAAAATACATTTCAAATCCCTTCATTCATCAATACCTGTGATGTATCCCAGCACGTGTAAGGATGGATGATGTCTTCACTGGGAACGGTACGTATTCCCATCCTGCCATGTGTCCATGATGCTTCCTGATGCTCTAATTATGAGATGTATTTCACCTAGCTCAGAATTTGTATGTAAGGACATTTTCAAACCTTGGAGGAAATGAAACCATCTAAAAGCTACCATCAAAAGTCATCAGTAAGATCCATCCTATGGGATGCAGAGAAAGGAGGAGCCAGTGATTGTTGCCACAGGGGCATTTTTACTCCTACACCAATGGTAACCAAAGAGATCATAAAGGAAGTACCTACAATCTTACTAACTGACTAGTCTCTGGTCAAGTTTAAAATCTCAAGAAATTTTACACTTAACTTACCCCAAAAGACTTTGAAAAGTATTGGAGGCATGAGGAAGATTTTTCATATAAACTATGAAAAAGTATAAGTAAAATCTGTAATGCTATGAAAAGACACATATGATGGACTCTTGAGGGCAATATTCCCACCTTCCCAGCAGTGCAAAGGGGTTTTTGTTTTGGTTGGGGGGGGGGATTATTTTATTTGTCAAACTGCCTTCCTCTTGCCAAGATTTTATACCATAAATTGAACTACATCTCACGAGAGTATCAAGCATAATACAAACAAAGTAACTGCTTTTGATGAGCAAACAACTTCAAAGAGCACTAGTGTGTTTATCTTGAACACAGGGTTCCCACCAGAGCCCAGATGAACGAAGTTCAATTTCAAACAGGACAGAGCTCTGCCAGGGCTCAGCCACAAGAATTTATGAGGGGTGGGGGGAAGCTTTATCATCAAATCAATTTTAGAGTCATCATTTTTTCTGTGTTGGAAGTATGTTTCAGGATGCCACTGAGAGCAGAGTGGATATGGCTTTCTCTTAAACGAACAATAGCTGCCTTCAGGAGGAAGTCCCTCAGGAAACAGCCCTTAAAGCTCACAATGTATGTGCCTTAACACCTGCCAGTCTTCATGGCCCCCACTTTGCCTAGAGCTCATAAATGGCTCAGATGTATGTCTACACTCACAACAAAACTTGGGGGATTAGTGCCATTTGTCTAGTGGCCAGCTGAGCCCTAATGTGTGACAGAAGAAGAGAACTTGACCCTCATGATCCCTCAGCTTTACACTGAATATGATGTGCATGGGACAGAATCCCTTGCTGGTCAGTTTGGGGTCTCCTGTCCTGGCTGCTCCACCCCACAGGTGCAGCCTTTTACCTTCTGCACCCCTTACACAGGGCACAAGATTTAACAGCAGCCTTGGTCTGCACAGGAGCAAGTATCAGCAGGAGCCTTTCCACACACACCAACCCATGGTAGTAGCTCTGCTCATTGGGTGCTACCAGTGCTAGAAGCAGACACACAAATCTGCCAGTAACTTCAGCAAGTGCAGCTAGTTAGAAGAGACTGAGCTGAAAAGTAAAACCACTGAACAGAATTAACTCTGTTCCAACTCAAACCAGGACAGTTAGCTTTGAAACCAAAGCTCACTAATACACATTCTAACAGATGACATTTTGCATTTTCATCAGCCTCAAATCTACTTACTACACCACCAAGAAATCTCAATAAAGCAGAGAAAAACATTATTTACATGTCTCCAGAAAAAGGAAACGTGAATTGTGAACTTAGAAAATGCTGTCCATTTACACAGACTACTCTCCTAGCCCTGTCCTGTGACCCATCCTTTCTGGGGTAGCAACAGGCTGTGGAAAGTTAATACTGAAGAAGCCATTCATAGAATCATCTCCAACTGTAGTGTCGCAGGCATGGATTGCCCTACTCATATTATCAAGTACTTCTTTGCATAAAGGAGGGATAGAAGTAAGAGTTGAAACTGTTCTCAGTCTAGATTCTAGAATGAAGATGCAGATATGCAATGCTACTCCTCTAGTGCAATGCTGGGAAAGGTAGTCCGAGGTTAGTCTGTGACATCAGGGACAGGCAAATGAGTACCGTGTTCAAACAGATCTTCTCACAGAGTTTGCTATTCTTCAGTCCCAGAACAATGCCCTCTCTAAAGAGGCAGACACAATTATCTTATGAATTCATGAGGAACCTGAAATTCTGTAAGAAGCTGATGGCAAGGAGCTGTTTTAATTATTCCTCAACTCGCTGACTCCACCTTAATCAGAATATATTAAATAAAATGTATGGATGCTGGAGACTGGAATGCTGCAGTTCATAACTACAATTAACCACTATTAATTAATAGCTGAAAGATAAATGAGCCATGGGATCCATTTATTCCTGGGTTGGGAGTATTTAAATTCACAGTAGGATGCCAGCCCATTTTTCACAGCAGTGAATTAAAGGAAGTGTGAATCAAAGCTCACTGCTGTAAAATGCAGGAGGTATTTTCAGATCTGTTTGGTTCTTATCATTTAAATGGTGAAGGAAGAAATGACAGATGCACCAAAATTTCACTACGAGGACAAAGAGAAAATGACAGTATTTCCAATCCAGAGACAGGGGTCTGGTCTCAGACCTTCCCTGCTTCTTACCCACTTCCAGCTCTTCAAAGTGGTCAAGGAAGATGGATTTCCCTGAAGCTGCACAATGCAGGTGTTACTCTGCTCTCCACTTACCTGGAGCCCAGAGTGCCCAAGGACTCCTGGCCAAGAACACAGTTTGCTCAGCATGGGAGCAACACGTTCAAGAATACATTCATGATCTTGCTTAGTTTCCCTTTGTATCAAGGACATCCCTGACTCACATGGATCCTTCAAACTCAGTCAAGACTGGTTTTGCCCTCAGTTGTCTACTTATGGTGGAAAGTCCCATCCAAGGCTTGCCATAACATACAGGGGTACTTTCCACAGCTTCTTCTGGAGAATTAAAACGTGAATTTTTTCAGAAAACTATGTTCTTTCCAGAACTCTAAGGCAGATATTATCTTTTAAGCCTCAGTAGAACAATGATTACCAGCACTATCAGCAATTGATTTGACAGCAGCCTGATGCTTACACAGGTTAAGAAAGCAGAGCCTAACAGCCCATGTTAGACAAGCTGAGTGAAGTTCTCACATTCCCCAGTTGCTTAGGACAGGAAGGAACAACTGCCCAGAGAGTAAACTTGTGATTATCTAAAAGATTTGGTTTCTATTCTATGACTCAGCAAAGTGTTAAAATGAATAAATAAGACCCTATTGTAATGTGAGAATGTAAGTTCTAAAGTAGGGAAATGACTGAACCTTGGAAGGTCTGAAATTTGATCCTTTCCTACATTTTCTGTTCACAGACTGTCTTTCCTAACTAGAGTGCATTAAATACTGGGATTCATGTGCTATGGAAACTCCTGTATTTTTTTATTTATTTTTCCTTTCCCAACTGGGATGAAAATAAAACTATTTGTCAAGAGGAAAGGGTAGAGCAAAAAGTTCTAATAAATCTTTTACTGGAGAAAGTAGAAATTTTTGTTGGTGGTTGTGGTAACACAAAGCATTTTAATATCCCATTAAATAAGGTTTAGATTCCATTCAACACTAAAGTGCTTCTTCTTCAAACACTATGATGCCTCACAAGAGCTGGAGTCAATGCCACGTGGCTCCCATCCTCCTGTAATGAACATGTTATACCAACCATGCAAAAATCTTTGATTTTTTAAAAAACTTTATTTGCTACCAAAAGGCCTTCAGCAGGAAACTCCTGAATGGTTTCCTTTCTAAGGCTTCATTCTGCAAAAAGATCTCCAAATTCTCACAAAAGCAGGCTGTCCAGCAAGGTTTATAGTATCTCCTGCTTCCTTTTGAGATCAGAAACAACAGACTTTGACACTTCCCATTCTCCTGTTACAGCAAATATGAAATCAAACAGTATTTATGGATAAATATTGCTAACTTTTTCTTACCTGAAAACTTTTCAGCACAAGATTTAAATGAAATGCTTTGTCCCAAGTCCTTGACATCATGAGATCTTCTCACTGTCCAAGAACTTTGGGGTGGTAAAACATGTCAACGGTAAAGCCTTTCAGAAGCCAGGACATAGTTTTTGCTCATACAAAACCATCATTTATTTCAAATAGACTTAATATGAGTTATTGCACAGTGATTAAGGACTTCAGTATTCTCCATTAATATGCAGATGTTATCACTTCGTGTAGGAAATATCCAATCTGCTCATTTGCTATTTGTATGCAATGAAAAGTGAGGAACGTGCATTTTATTACTGGCGTGAACTTTCAAGAGTTTGGTTTCCTTAATGCTAGACCCATAGTATAGTGCATTTTTTCCTACAGACAAAAATATACCAAAAAACCAATCCCTCCACCCCAGTATCACAAAATCAAGAAGAATTAATTTGTCAGGAGTTACTTTTCTATAAAGATAAAAATGCAGAAATTAAAAAGGAAATCAGATTTCACTATTAATTCTTCAGCAGGTTCATGAGAAAACAAAAAGCACACGGTTAAAATAATTGGGCTGTGAGAAATTACTTTGTTTTCAGGCCTTGCCCTCCAGTGTGAAAGCCAGACTTCTCATAGGCTGAGGAACTAAATATGGGAAAATAAGGCTCTTCTTTTCAGACCACAATTTCATTTTGTTTCTGAACATTGGTTGTGTCTAGAAATACTTTGTCTTAGCACGGGGCTCATTTTCTGCAGATCGGTATGGGCTGGACACATTAGAGAAGGGTCTTGGTACTTCAACAGACTTTTACTCCTGCTCTCTGCAGGGCTGCGGAAGGAATGCCAGGGGCATCCCTGCCAGAGCACGGAAGGAGGGAACAGCCACTAACACGGTTACAGGGGGGTTGGACCCTGGACACAGCTACAGTGGGTCAGGACAGGGCTGGACCCTGGACACAGCTGCAGTGGGTCAGGACAGTCCCACTGCTGTGCTCAGTAGGTGCTGGTTTGGTTCAGGCCAACAGGTCCTGGCTGGGCTCTCAGCAGCACCATTCTTACTCAGTTGGGGCCCTAAGGAGCCATGTTTGTCACCACCATGTAGCCTGTGCGACAAGAAGGGTTCAACTAAAGAGATGGGGAAATACTGCCCTACCAAAGCCAAAATACCCTCCTGTTCATAAAGAAGATAAATAAAGTGGCTGATAATGTTTCTGCGTATCTATAAATCTTAACTATCTTAGGTTAAATTCTGCCGCACTGGTTGGAGACAGAGGCTGGGGTTGCTTTCTCAATTCCACTGTTTTTTCCAGTGAAATAAGAATACACTGATTTATAGCCTCTTAAGCCCCCACAAAACAGCGAATATCAGTTAATGTTTGTAGAACTCTACTGTTGGAGCTTTGTCTCTCCCCTGACCCTGAGTCAATGAAATTCTACTTCCGAGCTGCAACAAGAAGAAGAAATGTAAACTACCAGCGGTACAGCTCGTTAACCTGGAATACAATTCCCTCCACAAAATGCACAGGACAAGACAATGTTAAAAGGACGCAACTGAACACTGGTGTTCATTTTTAACCTTGTTGCCTTACCTCCAGTAGCACAACCAAATGTAATTACAGCCAGCAGCAAAAGGAAAATCAAGATCACAGACTCAATCCTGATTAAAATAAATAAATACAGAAAATATAGAAAGCATATGGGCACTGAAGAGCAGCATATGGATCACGTCCTGAAGTACAAGGCCTACCATATGCTTACAGAGCCTGGTTCAAAGGAAAACCTCGCTCCCTCCTCCCGATGTCTTTGGCTAGGTCACAAATCAGCTGCCTCCCAACATCTTGTGCCATTGGGCAAGTTTGCTTTGGAATAATAAAGCAAGTTTCAGCTCAGCATGGGGAGAATCCCAGGTAGAAAATGGACAGATGGCTGGTCCTAGTTAAGCAGGCAGAGACTGAGATGAAGCATTCCCTTTTGCCTTCTCTCAGACCAATCTTTACATCATGTCCTATACCGGCGGTATGTATCTAACCTTCTTTACCTCCTGTTTCCTTAAGAAAACAGTTCTTAATTTTTTTGACCTCCTGTGCTTGACCCGACAGCCCTGCAGGGAATGTTAATGAGCTGTTAACATTGCTTGGGATATGGCATCCAACCAGTTTGTGGAGTTCTTTAGCCTCTTCCTACCAAAGCCCCTGCTTTTTCATGCTTCACTGGCCCTAACCAACCCCATCTGCCTGTAGATGTCTAGCATATGTTATGTGCCTGGCACTGCCCCGCAGGAAATGATGCCTTGCAGCTCTTTCGGTGTCTGGCATACGATAAGGACAATTTAGATAGCAATCAAGGAACAAGATTGCTCAAGTGTGGGGCTACAAGAGGAAGGAGAAGACAAGAGGTGACCGGGCCTAAAAGAGAGGATTTCCTGTCATACTAGAAGGGCAGCAGTGAAGGGAAGAGAGAGACTGTCCTAGATGAATGCAAAGGTAACGTGGAGAACTTAAAAGCACTGAGTTCTGCACTGCTGTACGTATTCCACGGACATCATCTGTGGAATGGATTTGTAATTATCAGTTGTGTCAGTATGATCAAGGGGAGCAAAGACAAAAGCTCCCTGCTCAGGGAGACTTACTCTCTTCAGCAGATTGGGCCAGGGAACCACGCTGGGACTCGGCTTTTTGCGCGCAGGGGAGCAGCGTGTGCTGCAGGCTAGCGGTGGCTGCTGCCAGCAGCGCTGATGGTAGCCAGCTGCGGGGCCAGCGCAGCTCCGCACCCCCAGCCAGCAGCCCCTGGGGAGATGGGGCAAGGGTGGACACATAAGCTGACCATATGTCCAAGGAGCGTAGGGGAAGGACGACTCAGGTCTCGGTGACGGCACTGAATGCCCAGTCTGCCCGGTGATTGACTCTTCTCCTCTGGCTTTTGGCACAGAGCGATACTAGGTTTCATTTTCACACTGGGTCCACTTACAGAGCATACACCATGGCAAAAATGGGGTGTTTGGGTCAGTCTTCCCTACCAGAACACCACTTTCCACTGCAGATTACTCCAGGACTGTCAAATCAGGGC
The DNA here is from genome assembly GCA_024336885.1 of Actenoides hombroni. Taxonomy (NCBI): domain Eukaryota; kingdom Metazoa; phylum Chordata; class Aves; order Coraciiformes; family Alcedinidae; genus Actenoides; species Actenoides hombroni. Next base: position 538,947 of record WUAM01000160.1, on the reverse strand, counting down.
ATCCAAAAATCAGGACTCGGGACTTGGAAGTTCACAGAGCTATTCTGAAAAAAATAAAAATAAATTCCATTTTTAACTAATAATTACATGTCGTTTTTTCAAGTTTTAAATCACTATTTTTGCTCAGGTTCCTTAATTTTCTCCTCCACCTGGGCAGACTGGATATTCACCTAGAATGCCAAGATCTATGGCTTTAGTAAAAATGCTGAGAAAACCAAGGCAGGACTGACATTTATCCACAGCATTGTCTGGTTTTCTTGACAATATTAATGTTGATGCGACAAAACTTGCATTTCTTGCTTTATGTTGTGTATTCAAATGGCTTTAAATCTGCATTAACATTGGGGGGGGTATTATAATTTCATTTCTTTGTTTATTTTGGAGTTGTTCTTATTAAAAAAAAACCAAAAAAACAAAGGACAAAAAGAGATGGGCAAATAAGGATAGAAGGGAAAAAGCCAAAAGCCTCAAACTGATTCATTCTTGTGTTACCAAGAAAAACACACCAATAATTACTCAAGGCTTGGAGTAGCAATAGTTAAAACCAAGAAGACATTTCATTTTGTAGACTTTTGAATCTTGAAAACGTATTCAGAGGGGGCTATCCTTAGAAACACAGCTCCAAGCTCCACACTAGCTCTACACATCAGTTGCTTTCCAGTTTTGTGCTCAGCACTTAATTCCTGCTGGAGCAGAGCCTGTTTCCTTACTCATGACAAATATTTTACTATACAAGGTACTACTCAAGCATGCAGAACAATACCCATTCCTCCTGACAGAGACATTTGCCTTCCTCACACTCTCATGCACAACTAACCAGATTGCCTCCACGCACTCACTGAAGTTTTGCAACAGAAAAAAGGAAACCTCCCCAGGAGAGCCAACAAAAACAAAGCGTGGTAACGGAAGGTGACTTAAAGCTTCAGTGCTGTGGAAATTAATCCCCTAGGAAAGGGAAAGCTAGAGCAGAGTTTAAAATTTTGACATAAAATGTTCACTGCTTTATCACATTCCCTTTTGGGATTAGGATTTCCACACACTTTACACTGCTTCACAAAACATCTTGTTCTATTTATGAAAGGGGTGTAGGATAAAGTAGTACAAAACCAACCAAGTCTTATTTATTAGAAATTGCTGTTAAGAGAATATGTTTTAATATACTAGTATATGGAAGATAACAGCTTGATCTCTATTTCTCGCCCAGATCACACTAGACAAATCCTGGTTTTCAATAACACACTACTAAGTGGAAAGTAAAGTCAGAAAGTCACATAATTAATGCAGAATATGTGAATGTCAAAGGCTTGTCTTAATTCTATCCTTAACGTCTAACTAAAATACAGTGAAAGCATCAGAAACATTGCAAAGTCTAGCCACTGTTAGCTGTACAAAACTTATACCGTCTCCCAGTGAAAAACATCCACCTTATATCAGTAAACAAAAAAAGAAAATTCATTAAACAAAATGTTTCAGATTAATTTTACATCAAAAGTTAGATTTATATTAAAAACCCAAAAGTATTATTGCGAAAGATCTGGCTAAATGTATATCATCATCATTGTGACTGACAACCTCACATGTTCTTGTCTTTTTTTGACTGCTAACAGAGAGTCTTACAAACTTTCACACATTAGCTTACCTAAGTGTAGACAAGAAAAAAACCAAACATGTCACTTATCAAAGTTATTGAGTAACTTAGTTTGAGGCTAAAATATAACAATGTGATTGGGTAAAGCTTTCTGCTTGCTCCCAGTGAAAACATTGTCAAATTTCAAAGGAGGAGATATGAAGCAATAGCAATAGCACTAAACTACAGATCTGGAGTTCTGGTTATTATTTTCCATCCTCTTGTAGACTTGTCATATAACCTTGTAGGAAAAAACCCATTCATGTTGTCATAAAATTCCAATCCGAATGAACTATCAAACAGAATAGTGCAATAGCTAATTACACTGACTTTCAGATCCTTGGAATGAAGAGGGTGCAGAAACGTATCAGTATTTGTAAATTATTGATTGTGTTCTCATAGATGTGTTTAGATCCCCTGCCCTCTGGAGGTGTGAACTCCTCCATACACCTACTGCAGCCAAGAACAGAGGTTCACATTTCAGACTGAATGTGAAAATATAAAAATCTGTGCCTGTCAAGTGGAGGCATGAGAAAACAAGCAGGTAATTGAGTTGAAGAAGCAACAGAAGTTGAAAGATGTCCACAGGAAAACTCAGTTCAATTAGAAGATCAATTCATAACCATACCTATCTACAAAAGAGAGTGGTTTTGTCAGTGGAACTACATTTCCTGGTTGTCAAGGTCAGTCAATCAAAGCAACAACAGTCTTTATAGATTGTACTCTGATGTGAACTTCAAAACTTAGAAGTTTGCATCGAGAAACCATTAAGTAACAGCAAAAAATATATGGGAAAAAACCCAAGCTCTTCCCAAATAAAGAAAAAAATCACATTGATGGAGGAAGAAATATCCATTGTTAATAGTGTTCTCTTGGAAAGTTGAAGGTTTGTAAGAGATGCCAACTGATTCTCACTCAAGTTGATTTGTGGTTTGAGAGGGAGTGTGAGTGTGTGTGCACAGGGAGTGCAGTGTGTCTCGCGTAATTCTGGTTAGGAGGAGCAGTGACTGGGCAGGAGCCAGACCTGGATTATCTCAAACTGATAGAGAGAGCACACGTGTTTAGAAAGAAGAACGAGTGCCAAATATGCAGCTCCTCGCTCCCATAAAGCATAAGGTGGTTTTTTTCTGCATCAGATATTTCAAACACAATTGACTTCTATTAAGTTTCAATGTAAACCACTTTGCTTTCCTAATGTACCATGAACTTTAACTGTGGCCATTTCAGAGACATTACAAGGATACCATATTACCAGACAAGAGATACACATTTGCTATCTTTCAGAAAATCCTTTTTTTCCACCCCTTTCCATCTCACCCTGTCTGGAACCTGGACTTTTTTTAGCTTCTCATCTCTTTCTCATTTATATCCATATATATGTTATCAGATTTTCCAAAATATTTATTATACATATTATATTCTTGTCAGTAGATAGCCAAAAAGAGAGTTGGCATTGTTTTCTTTTAGAGAACATAAAGAGAAAAGAATCGAAATAACAGGCTAACTAGAAGGTATTTACAGGCTCACAGCAAGTATTTTGCAGACATCAAGAAAGAGAATTTCCTTTCCACCACGAAGGTCAGCTAATCAAGTGTTATTTGCAGTGGGCAGTGCAGTAGTGTTAAAATACTTCTGGCAGAAGACTCACTGTGCTGCATTCAGACTTACTGGACTATGCATCGTACCGCGTTACTGCTCAAAAGGCAGGACAGCATGAAGGATTTCATTTCATCAGGCAACGAGAAAGGATCCTGATTAGTTGGCTGCTTCTGACTCACAAGCTAAAACTTGATCACAGGTTTTCTAGCAGCAAATTAAAGATAAAGCCAAGGAAAAGTCAGAAATTTCAGCTGGCAAGGCTTCACGGGACCCTTTTCTTCAGTTTTGATTCATAAGCAACTTTGCACAGCCCGAGTTCCAGGTTTGCAACTCAAAACCTTACAAGCAAAAGTTGAATGCCCTGTTTCAGATCAAGAAAAAAGCACTGTGCATTCCTTACGAGGGCTCTGGTGACAGTCAGCACAGGCTCGGGTCTGCAATTCCTGCTGAACTCTTTGGCCCATGTTTGGCAGGTTGCATTTTGCCTGCTTTTTCAAACAACTCATCCTCTTCCTTCCTCAAGTAACCTGAGAGAAACATCTAGAATAAACTTCTACAAGGCCCCTTAAGAAAACAGAAGCAGTGTAAGGAGGCAGGGAGAGCAGAAAAATAAAATAATCAAAAAAGCAAACCCCAAAAACCTTATCCCAAAACCTCTTTTTCCACATTCCCTCAACCTTGCCTTCCTTTTCTTGACAACAGAGCTCCTAGGAAGTGCCACCAGGCAGTCCAGAGGGAGGGCCACAGTACGCTGCTCTGCTCTGGTTTCTCCAAGATGTGCCTGTGTCCTGCCTGCTTCTAGGCTTGTTGACCCCGAGGACACGGGCACATATACAGCAACACTTCAGGCCAACAATCCTGCAAGGAAATTATTTCTCAGCCTCAGTTGTCAGAACCTTTTCAAGGATCTCCAACTCAGCCAACTGATCCAGAACTGACCAAAAAGTGGTCTGAAGCTAGCCAGGAGCAAACAAGACCTCTGAAACAGTATTTACAGCCTCTTCAGAGGAAGCAAGACCAGCCAATGGAACATACGTAACATCATCTTGCCCTCTGAACAAGGCTCTTCCAATGTAGCCCATATCAAAACAGAAGAGGAAAATGATGTCCTGTCTTAGGAGTCTGCACCAGCTGCAAGAGAAAACAACAAGTGAACCCACTGCGCACAATGGATGAAGTGTGAAATTAGTTCTGTCATCTCCACACACACCACGGTGAATCAGGCCTTCCTGAGGGGTTCAGCAGATCAAAATTTCCTGTTGTTTAATTTAAGATCAAGGCAAGAGCACACAGGACCCTGCCCCACTCTTCTCCATTGGTCTAAGTGGCCAAAAATAAAAACAAATCTACGGGGAGAAGAGATGGAGACACGGGGGGTGAAAAGAAATAACCACTTCACCTTTTGCTGCTTTTAGTGGATTCTAATTAGGAATCTGGCAGTGCCACCCCCTCCACGGGAAGCCCACATTATTAACGCTGGCATCAAAAGCAAGCCGACTGCAAGCTGCAGGAGCGGCTGCCGAACTGGCACAGCCTTCCCTCCTGTTCTTGGCCGAAACACCACAACAGATGTCTGAAGGGTCCGTGCTTCTTTTCCTATCCCTACCCCTGCTTTGCATGACCTTATGCCAGAGATTACATGTGCAAGTGCCAAGGTAAAGGTTCTCAATGGGTCAGAGAAACATCCTTAAGAGAGTATTGCTTTTAAACATCTCTACTTTGAAACGGTACGTCGAGGCTGCGATCGAGCCTACGGTCTGGTGGGGGACACAGAGAAATGTATAACCATTCAGCTGTAATTATAGTAATCTAGTATAGTCGGTGCAAGAAAAACAATGGCCTTTCCTCTCTTGTTATTCTGAATCATTTGTAGATGTTCATGTTTTAATCATATTTTCCACATGAATCGATACAAAAGAGAGAACGACAGAGAGATAATTATGTGCACTGAACAAATATTCTACCTAACAGAGGTTGAGCTGGGAAGGACTGCTTGTAATTAATGAAGCACTGCCACAAACTTGTCAAGTACAACCATCTCTGTAAGGGCAAGCCATCATTTCACATTGCGAGCTCACTGAAATTTAACAAAATTGGAAAGAAAATAATAAAGTTTTGCGCCATCTCTCGCAGAACCAGCTTCTGAGGAGTGAGCAAAGGAGGTTTGCAGCTGGAATGCGAGAGTTGCCTGGTCTCCAGTCACACTGTGAATGCAGAGAGCAGCTTCAGCTTGTTCAGTGTGATCAAGGGGCACAATCTTACTAAAGAGATGTGGAATTAAAGGCAAGCATTACGACTGCATGGTTGAAATGCCAAATGTTTATTTCAACTTGTTTCTCTCTCTCAGAAAGTCTCTTCCCTCACATCAAAGAAAATAAAGTAAAATCTCCAAGATGCTCAGTGGGATTTTTAAGGATCCACATTTCAGCAGCACCTGCCCAAGACCTTCTTTGGGTACAGACCTGAGTGGGGGAAGGAACCAAGCCCAATACAAAACAAAAAAAATAAAATAAACAACCCACATTTCTTTTTCATACAGATCCTAGAGCAAAGCAGAGAAGCAACAGTGATCTTCCAAACTCTCGAGCCGCAGGTTTTTGAATCCCTTCCTGTTAAATGCAAGTTCCAGTGTTCAAAGGACTGTAATAATCACTCCGGCGCGGCAGTCATTAGCCTGAATTATTATACGCAACCGGCTCAATGTGCCAAAAGCACTTCCCTCCTTCTCTTTCCACACTAGTTCTCCTTTTTCTCAGCTTTTAAATACCCCCTTGTTCTTTCTACGCGTTCATTGTGCAACACAATTTATTTCTGCAACACATCATTACAGCGAGAGAAGTGTGAGAGTAGGTGGGGACAGCAGACAAGTAGAGGTGTGAATGGGTGGTAACATACTAAGTGCTACAGTGAGCCACCAGTCAACACCTCCAGCTTTCAAAAGAAGGGGGAAAGGAGGGGAAGAGAAAGAAATGGATCTTCGTGTGCTTTCTAAGTTTCGTGAGTGTCTGGGAGCTCTGGTGCCAAGGCAGACGCTGCCTTACAGAAGCACGCGCGCAACGCGTGTTCACCCCGAATAAAAAACAGATCTGTACAAATGCCAGTGTTAGTATTCCAACATCTATCCCTCACAGCACCATAGCCCCCTCTTTATCTCTTCTTTTTACAAAGCTGCTTTCTCCACAAGAAGGAAATAGATTGGGAAGCCCCCACCATTTCACACACGCATCCAAAATAGCAGTCCCAGGCACAAGATAAAGACACTAAACAAGCACAGAGAAAACCTCTTACAGTTTTTACATTCAGAGTTTTTCAAAGAGATTTTTTTTTAGCATTGTTTTTCCATCCAAAAATGTTCAATAGCAACATTAATTTTACTGGGAGGAGGGTGGGGTGTGATTTGAAGAGCCTGAAATCCCTCCTTGTCAACCATTTTAAAACCATTCAGGGAGAAAAAGCAGCTCAGTACAATGGCTACAGATTCAGTGAAACGTTTCTGCAGAAACAGTGCCCCACCAACCATCATTTCTGTGGGTGTGATGAAACTCTGTTCCTACTAACTTCACTGAGACTACAACTTCATCCATAAATACCCCCCAAAACAGGAAAGTAAAACCTGAACTGGATGAGGAAAGCAGCCGGGGGGGAGGCAACTTTAAATTATTCATTATATTAAACAAAAACCATCCAAGCAGCCAATACCAGACCTAATAATAATTCTGCCACCTTCACCTTTCATCACTGCCACGTTAGTTAGGCAGAATCTCACTTTACAAGCTGTGCCTATGTTGCTCTGGCACAAAGGGCAAAATAATATGTAAAAAACAGTCAGAAAGGGGGCATCTGGCTGTGAATTGGGTTCTCAGTCTTGATGAGACAAACCAGTCTCCATTCTATGGGCTGGGGCACAGGAACATAGGCTGGGAGAAAAGTACCAGGGAAAGAATTGCACAGTGATGGAGCATCACAGGGAAAAGACTGAACCCTTAAAATACCCGACGACGTTCAGCATAAGCACAAGCACTTGTACCCAACGTGTCTTGCCAGGAGCTGCTCCAAGCAGGTGTAAGAATGCTTTGCAGTAAGTGAACAACCAACAATAAAACCTACTGTGCGAGAGACACCTTAAGGAATAGCTGTATGGCACACAGGAGAAAGGGGAATAAATGGACTGGCAGCCTTTTTCCTAAAGACTAACATCCCCACTTGCTAAATGAATGGCCCCATTCTTTTCAAGATGAGCATTAGGGGTGAAAATGCTTTGAATTAGAATTACGCTTGGTATGAAATACAAGTTTACAGCCCCAGAAGCAAATATTTTCTGCTCTTTCAAATTAGGACGGAAAAATCACATGCTTGTTTTGAAACTGGGAAAGTGCAAAGCAATTGGAGTTGATGGTTTCAAACGGTTTCTACACTAACAGCTCATTTGTGATCTCACATTTTGTGAAGCAATGAATCCATAAGATGGCTCAGTGACAATCCAAGCCTTGACTCGGCAACGCTGCCATTTGGGGACAGAATTTCACTTGAAGTTCTTATTTGGATATCAGCCAAATGAGTATCAAATCAGCTGCATGTAATTCTGGATAGAGATTGGGGAACACAACGCAGGATACCTTGTTTCATACAGGGAGACCAGTACATGAAAATTCAATATATGGACTAAAACTTTTTTTATGTGAAAAAATGTGTAAGCTTTTATATATTTATCACATAATTTGATGAAGGCTGTCTTTTGCCACCTGATTCCCACAAGGACTTGAAAACCCCAGTTTATGTGCACACTCCCAATCACCTTGGTCATGATTCCCCCATAACGTCCAGTCTCAAGGAGGGAGACGCCAGAGTCACAAACATTAGCTGTGAAACCCTGGGACATGGATTGCCCAGAGAACAGCAATCTCATCCCATTCTGGGAGACGAAAAGCAGTCTTAGAAGATACAACAGAAACAGCCTCCTTACATGTGACAGATGAGAGAGAAACAAGGGAGAATGGATGAAATGGAGCATAATTTTTATACTTGGTTTGATAAACACAATTCTCCAGCAAGAAGTGGAGAAACTGCATCCAATATTAACTAAAACAAAGGCCAGGATTCCCTAACAGACATGTCCTGGAAGATTCTCTTGTATGAAAATGTCTACAGCTGGATTTAGTTTTAGCCTCACTGAAGTCTACTGTCATCATTCAACGGCTTTACAAGCGGGTCACCCTCAAGAGACAACATAAAATGCATTTCACACACTTTCAGAACCACAGAGGGAACCACTTTCCCCTGTTCAGCACAGTTGCAGTTTATTGTAATCACTACAGAAGAGACTTTCTCCCCATCCCTGTTATCACTGTGGGTCGCCCAGCCAGAGGCTGCTTTGCTCACCACCACACCTTCAACAGGTAGTGTTTCCTAAATGTGGGAATTCTCCCATTCCAACTGGGCCACCATCCAACCTTTACAGAACATACCTTATGGGAGCAGGTGCTTCATATTGAGCACAGATGCCCAGAAATTCAGAAGCTGATCCATTTGGGGAAGAAACCTTGCCAGCTCAATCTTCCTCATTGCATTTCAATCCCACACTAACTAACGCTGCAAAAACTAAGAAAACAGACTTTCCTACAGAGCCTCAACACTTCTATAGCAGCCAGAAGTGGTTATGACTGAAGACGTACATGAACAAAAAATAAACAAATCCAGTATATTACAAATAAATGAAGGTCCTGTTTTCAAACAGGGATCTCCTGGCAACAGATGATGGACGTCTGCCTTACCTAGCATTCAGTGGCAGCTTTACAGGAGTACAGACATCCATTTTTGATACACACATGCAGTATAACCCATTTTCCAAGTGTGATCATTAGAAATATATCTGTGCCAAGCAGATAACATATACATATAGCTACTGTACCTGCAAGCTGCAATCAGTTACAAGCCAGACATCAATGGCTTCTATACAAGTGCACATCTTTGAGTGGCAAGGATGTATTAGACATTTCTGGCCAAATACAACTGGAAGCAGTGTTGAGGCTCATGTAGGTACCCACACTGATAAGCTGGGATGTTGATTTCTGAGTGAGCCAATGCCACCGTCACCCATCTGCACTACAACCATTTTTGGGGTACTTGCAAAGACAGTGTTGAATTTGTGTAGTTTCAGAATTCCAGGGAAGCAGTTCACACACCTTACGTGTAATCTTGCCTTCTGCAAGTAATGCTGTAGTGATAGCAGCCTTCAGTGCTGCTGTGGAGTGCAGCACAGGCAGGAAGAGAGACCAGATGGATGACTTAGTAACTTTAAAAATAGTTGGGTTTTTTTTTTAAGTAAATAAATATTTTTCCACTAGCCCAGACCCAGCACTGCTGGAAAATCTTATTTACTCACAGAAAGAGGAGCTGGTTGTGGCGATGCAGCTCCTCTCAGTCACTCTCTTATTCAGTTGGAGTGGATCTGAGGGACTGAACCACATTCAATTTAAGTTTGTGGAGTGGCCGTTTGGGTTTTTGATTTTGTTGTGTTTTTTTTTTATACCCCTCCCTTTTCCTTCTTTTCTTAATCCAAGATTCAGACAGGAAAGCAGCACCACTTTCCACTGAAGCCAGGGTGCTTTGGGAAACATCTCAACTGGCTTTTGAAATCTTACTTCCAGGATCTGGGAGAGCTTTCCAAAAAGTACTGTGGCCCACCCACGGCCAAACAGCACAGACTCTGGAGAAGGAATGGCCAGCCCCAGCTCACTGCAGGACACATGTGGGTGTGGGGCCTCTGAGTTCTGGACACTTGCTGAAAATTACCAAAAAAAAAATTAAAAATAAAAAATAAATTAAAAAAAAAGCGATCAGAACTTCAAAGGGAACTTGCTGAACCACTTCAGCAATAAATCTTGCATGGTGGAAAAAATGCTTACTAGCTCCTTGTGCTC
>WUAM01000160.1:513246-528701 GCA_024336885.1 Actenoides hombroni | reverse complement strand
AATTAAAAATAAAAAATAAATGAAAAAAAAAGGGATCAGAACTTCAAAGGGAACTTGCTGAAGCACTTCAGAAATTAATCATGCCTGGTGGAAAAGATGATTAGTAGCTTCTTGTGCTCTGTTTTTAAAGCTATTGATCTTGGACGCAGGAAGAAGCTTTCATATTCTTCACAAGCCACAGATGGTCAAAAAGATCCTGAGAGGAAGAGACAAAAGCAACCACAAGGGACCTCCAGAGAGTAACAGAATTCAAGGTGTGTCCCAGGGACCCAATAATACCACTGGAAAAAGGATGCACTGGAAAATCAGATACAGCAACGGCAGCTTTTGCTGGTTTTCCTCTTACTCAGCTTTCTCAAACCATCATCTCAGCTTTCTGCCTTTGAAGCAGGTAAGCTCTGTAAGCCATTTTCCAATGTACCAAATACACCACACCAGAAACACCAAATAAAATAACTTGCTAAGACTTTGGTGCTGTTTTCAGCTCTACAGGCTATAAACACATGGCTCACAAGCACTAAGGCTGAGGCAGAAACCGTAAGATAAAGACAACAAGGTTTTTCATCGAAACCAAGTGTTTGATGATTGAAAGTAAGGGAATATCCCTCCCCCTCTAGCAAATTTTGTGGACTGTCTGAAACGGAATTTTCCATATAACAGACAATTATTTCAGAAAACACAAACTATAATCCTGAAATTGCCTCTAATATAGTCTTGTGCAGGGTCAAGCTTTCTTCTGGAAGCACTGTCCATTTTCATCTCCAATCAAAATACAATTAGATGTAGGAAATAACCACCATTTCTCCACAGCTAAAGATGATACATATTATTGGGTTTATTGTAACAAAACACATATCTTTTAATGAATTTGCCTAGGAAACTTGGAATTATGTTAGGTAATAAAATTACAACAAAATGAACAGGACTCAATTTCTCACCCAGGAGGTGCTGGTGGTTGTCACAAGTTTCTCCTGTGAGGCTGGCCTGGCAGACCTTCCCACTGTGGCAGGGGTAGGTGGCATCAGGCTGTTCCAAGGTCCTGCTCTTCACATCATTTGGAAAACCAGGCACTGGGCATTCTTCACTCTGAAATATGAGAGCTTTTGTTTTAATACCTGTGTATTAGCAATTTCATAGTGGCCAAAAGGAAAATTTAGCATTTACACTTGTCTATGTCATTTCCCTTAAATGACCCCAGTCACTGATTGGTTCCCCCAACTATGTCTTTAGGAAGGAAGGTAGAGGCTCCAAAATGCCTTCACGGAAAATAAAGCCTATTTAAACTCCCAGCAAGGAAGTGCTCCTGTGATCAGAACTCCCTCTCTGAAATCAATTCCAATAGCTGTGGCAGCATGGGAGCTCTTGATGACTATATTAACATTTTGACATTTCTTTGCACAGTCACTGGAACTACATTATTAGCAGAGATCTAACAGCCTTATGCTCCGCTGTGGAATAGTGTATCAGGAGAGTGGAAAGAAAACAATAAAAATCAGAGCAAACTCTCTCCTAACCTTCTGACAACAGCCTTCTTCCCATAACAAAGACAAACTGGTGCTTGTACTGTCCAGTCAGAATCTGCCCCTACAGAAGGAACCATCTCAGAGAAACAAACATTCAGACAGCTACTGAGGTTTTTTTTTCATGTATATAAGCAAATTTAAGAAAGTCATTCTTATTTCAGCCTACAGGTTGTTTCTGAGGCTCTTCTTCCTACTTCCAGGGTTAAGGAAGACAAGCAGAAGAAATCAAGTCAGAGCTCATTAACCGCAACATTTTTCAGTTGTTTGGGAGCAGACAGAAGGGGAAAAGGGAGAATGGTGAAACAGGAAGGCAAGACTTCTAGTCATCTCGCAACACAGAACACTGCACTACAGGGTACCCCAGTGCAAGACAGCCTGAAGTCCCATCTGGGGAACAGAGTGGAATCTTCCTGCAGTGCATCCAAGATGCTCAGACAAACATCAGAGGAAGGGCTGCAGCAAACGCAAACCGAGTCCCTCATCACAACACGAGTGATTGAAAAAGCATCAAGCATCTAATTCTATTACCAACCACAGCTCTGAGAAAAGTTTCTCATTATAAAGTAAAATGAGTGAGCTTTGGCTACTTTACTGGCGCTACGAAAACATGATCATGAAGGTGTATAAAGAAAAAAAAACAATTGCCAAAGGAATTTTTTTCTCCCGGAGCAGTGCTGCCTAGAGGTGAGAGCACGGAAGCTGTGAGGCTCCTAGTCTATTCCTGGTGCTGTCATCAGCAAGTGCCCAAACATCTGGAAGCCTCACCTTCGTCACCCCTGACACAGGTCACACCTCCACAGCCCCGGGGCACCGTGCGACCCAGGTAACGACCCACTGCAAGGTGCTCCTCAGACCTTTCTGTACAAGTGCCACAGCCTTGTAATCAGTGTATTTCTCGTCATTCAAGGGCAGACTCTGAATAGACATATATAAGTCACCTACCTGCTCAAGGATTTTGTTATTGTTGTTTGCCTAAGATCTGCAATCTCTTAGCTTTTAAAATCTTTTTATTAAGGAATTATTACCTCTCCTACTAACATGAAGGTATCTAAATTTTGGTTTAAATGGCACAGAAAGCCCCAGGATGACAATGTTTACTAATTTTCTACAATACTTCCAATGTTACAGAATTTAACTGCGTGATTATTGCACTGTGTGTCCTTTTCCATGTTCTAGAGAATGTTATGGGAGGTGCCTATTTCTCTGCTTCCAAATGTAGTTTCCCATCATGGCATCTTTTGGATTTCTATACTTCTACAAAAGACAGCAAACAGCAGCAAATCATCTCACAATGTTTTCAGCACAAAACACAAATTAGCAATTCAATAAACCAGTTTCCCCTAACTAGGGAAGAAAATGGTAACACGTACCCAGGCGATCCGAGCTCACGCCAGACCTTTCTCCTCCAGCTGACACTTCCTTTCCTTCCTGCCTGGTGCTGGACTGATCTACTGGGACTAATTTTCTATAATTCCTCTGCAACGCACTCTTCATAGTTTCACTCAGTATGAAACTATGTAAGCTGCTGTTATTTACATATTGGTTCCATGGCTGACTTTTTTTTTTTTTTTTTTTTTTAATTTAAACCACTCTGGTTTAAATTTCCCACCACACCTCCTACATTTATTCCAGTCCAGAGTTAATGAGATCCCTGATCCTGCTGTCAGATCCTCTGTGTTAATTTGGTATTTCAGGTCAACATGGCTTCAAAGGAGGTCAAGCAGGGTGATCCAGTTGCCTGATCAGGTATAAAGTTCTCACCATGAGACCAAATGAGAGAAGTAGCACCAAATGAGTACTCCAGCCTCTTCATTTCTCTCAATCACAGCACTTCTGGAAAGTATCTCTCAGTGAAGGCTTGAGACAATTAATTAGGAAGCACCCTGGAGTGTGAACAACAAGAGTATTTCTGTCATTTGAAGCTGATCTTTATTAATCTCTCAAATTTATGAAAGGTTGCATAAACCGTGTTCCATTACATTATACATATTTGCTTTGTGTCCATCTTCTGCAGGGGGATAAAACTGAAATGCAGAGGGACCCTTTTGCAACCTTTTCAACTCAGCTGTTAAGTATCACTTTACTAAAAATTCACCCCATTTTGCCATCTGAGTCAGCACTTCAGAAGGTTTAGATAGGCTGTAGTGTGCAATCAAAGTAGAAGTACTGGGTCATTTTCCACAAAACACCAATTTCATTTTGAAGCCTAGTAGGAACTACCAACCTGATGCCATTAGATGCAATAGAGAATTTGATGTTTAAAGCATCTGTACTGAAAAAGGCAGGAAAAGAAAGAGACCTTTATTCTGGATGTCTCAGCTTTTCATATGGATGGTTGACAAGCTGGGCTATAGGCTAAACCATAATGTGCCAAGCACCGCAGAGCCTGGATCCAAGAAAGGGATAATTTCAGGCAAGACCCAGTCTCCAAAGCCAAAACCACTGGCCTGAAAGCTTTTCTCAGAAGGTTTGCTGTTCCCATCACTGCTGGGATGAATTTTAACTCATTATTGATCAAGGGAATTTTAAAATCAATTTTAATTAAATGAAAGATTTCTATCATGGCTTGTTCTGTGTGGAAGTCACACAGACAACATAGAAATATAAGGAGGCAGATCATGCAGAGTAGATTTATAGCAGTTAGGCCCTAGACAGGTGAGAAAGAAGCCAAAGTTACATCTGAAAGCAGCTTTCTTATAGTAAATGATCTACAATACCAGTCTATTCACCCCCCATTTTTGCCTTTACTACTAGAATTTAGTCAAGACCCGCTTCGCCTTTTTTTTTTTTAAACAAAGTAAGGATTTTAAATAGGTTCACTCTCAAACCTCAAAATGACTGGAAAAGGGACATGGGAGCCTACTATACACTAACTACTGAAAGCTGTGGGTTGCCCAGCTTGCCACAAACAGCCAGCTCTTAGTAGGGTGATGAGAAGGGCCAGTCCCTCAGCTGAGGCTCTGTCTCTGCAGACAACACTTCTTTCAGAACTCAAACCACCCATATTTCCAGGGCAGGCAAGTAGTTAGATCTGCTGTGCAAGACATAACAGAAAGGATGGGAAGTAACAAAACAAACTGTGTAATGGAAAGATTAATCAACAACTTCAGGCTGTCAAGCAAACCCACTTACTCCTTACTGCAGTGGAGGAAGCCTGGGCAGGCAGGTTACACCTTTCTCCCATGAAAAGCAAGGACAAATCTTTGCTCCCCTCACTCCCTTAAATAGACTGGGGACAATCCTTGGGGTACCAAGTCTCCTCAGATTGCACCACACAAAAAACAAGGGTTTCACCTCGTTCCGGGTGCCGTTGGCTGTCTGACCGTGCTGCTTATAGACAGGCTCTGAGGGAGCTCCACAAAGATCAATGGGCTTCAGGCACTTAGGCCCTTGTGCAAAGCTCAGAAAGAGCCAATCTGCATCTTTCAACACCTACCTACTTTTAAGACCTCAGCTCCTGGTATTGTGCCTTGGGCAGAAGGTCATCCCACTTCCAGTGCCTTGGGTCTCAAGTTCAATCCCCAAGCTCAAGCCTGGGTTCAACTGAGGCTCCAAAGTAAATCAATGAGAGGTGACTTTGTCGTACACAGACAATGCCGTACAGACTCATGAGACTCCTGTATCATTTACCACTAACATAAGGCTTTTCATGTACTACAGGCTTGACAATTATTAATTCATTAACATTAATTCATTAGTCATCACACAAAGCTGTCTGAGTAACACAGCTTTATGCCAGTTCTTCGGGTAAGAAATCAAAGGGCCAAAGGGTTAAGTGACTTGCCAAAGGTCAAAGAGATGGGAAATCAATGGGAAAACTGGAATTAGAACTTTAAAATACCCAATTCCTTGCTATGTATTTAATTCACTTTACCTCACCTAATCAAAGGCAACAAATAAAATAAGCAAGGTCCCACAAGGCTCCTCACAGCCAGAAGACCTTTTTTTCAGCTGTGAGGTCTCTACCAAGACCAGTTAGAATCTACAAGGCTTCACTGTGTTTTCAAATACGATGCACACTGCAGTAAATAGGTTATTTTACAACTCTGGACCCCTTTTCAAAGAGGCCTCAATCAGTGTTGTGCAAAACATTCATGTTCAACCACAAAATTACAATCAGTCTTTGTTTGAATTCAGCCTGTGTCCCTGGCCAGCAGTGGTTAGTCCAAACTCTTGGGGTCTGCAAACTGTTAGTCAAAGGTTTTTGCAACGATTTTGCCCTGCCTGGATTTCTCTGAATATTTATAGGCTGCTGTTCTCCAGTGACTTTTGTGTTCAAACTATGTTGGCTGGCCAGGGTGAAAAGGGGATGTAAATAACGGATAAAGTCACATGTTTTCCACTAGCCCCACTTGTTTTGCTTCCAGTAAGAGACACGTGTTGCAAGAAAACAACTGCAAGGCTTGACTGTGGGACATTTAAATTAGTATGACAGTATTTCTACACACTTGAATGTTTTCAAACATTCAGCTATTGTGAAATAAGAGTCAACTGTTTGGATATTCAAGCAGACCTGTGGAATTAAAATTTGTAGCATTGCTCAACATTTTACAAGTGGGGATGAGAACTATCCCTTCAAAAACTCTTGATGAGGATCGTGAAGAACCAGAAGAAGGAATCAGCCTGAAAAGTATGTACTGTATTTTACCCTGCAACCAATGCAGGATCCACAAAGTTTAGTCACCACTGTGTGGAAATTCACACAGTGTTGATGGGATCAATGGAGAACATTGAGCACATGGTGGTCACTGTCAGCAGTACTTATATAATACCAAACACTATGAAGAAATCAGAAAAGCACATGGATTTCCAAATAACTTTGTCTGCTGTGCATAAGACATAAACAAGACCTTACATCACACCGATCTCCTGCTTCACTGGTCTCTCAAATGTGATCTATTTTGTGCATAATGGGAGGGTTCACGTACTTCTTACAGGGTTACTTGAGTTCTGAGACACAATGCAGAGGTATATCAATTCTGATGAACCCCGGGTCCCCACAGATGTAGATCTACCATTCTCTGTAAACAGGTCCACACATAATTGAGGCGACTGCGCACGCAACCCTGGCTTTTAGATGTCTTGCTACCTAAAACATGAACACAAAGCCAGTTTTGTAGAGGAGGGAAATAAGCTGATGGCACAATCTAGAACTGGCTTTGGAAATCAGGCTCTTGTGGGCTGCTTCTGTTCAAAACATTGCCAACAAGGGCTAAACAAAGGAAACATCATCCTTTCTCATGCTGATGGCAAAATACTCTTTATTCCAAAAATGTGATGAAACCAAAGTCTGTCTGTATGGATGACAATTCACCCTAACTGGAGACAAGCCTCCAGAGGAAACTGATGAAACCATAGGAGTTAACTGCTGAAAACACGCAGCTAAGCAGCAAAACAGAAGAGAGCAACACAGCCTATGGATATCTAACGGAAACTGCCTACAGTGTCAATACACAAAAGCTGATCCACACTAGTAGCATAAAAGTTTTATTTTGACCCAAGCCCTTTGTAAAATACTCAAATCTCAGAGGACTATGCGGAGAGTTGCTTCCTCTGAGTGCAGTTTTTTCTAAAAGATTTCCAGTAATTCTCATCTCCCACCAGGGCAAAAATACCAGGAGAATTGTCTGGTTTACGGTATTTTTGTACTTTTACATAAATCTGTTTCAAAATCTAAAAGTGTACAGGGTCATAAGACGGCAAAATATAAGGATAGAGTATTAAATAGGCAATAGAGCTGGGGTTTTTTTGCTTATTTTCTTCTCATTCCAAAAAGTTTCATTACTTTTAGTGTAACTGTTATGGAGAAAGGAGATGGATTTCTAAAACTGGCCACTGAATACTCTTCGACTGCTGCTCATAAAACTAGCTGCATAATCACATTAGAGGTTCACGGAAATGTTCTATCAATGCAGACTATATTTTGTTTTCCCTGGCAATTTTGAATAGACTGTTTTTCCCTTTTCAGTTTTGAATGAAAAGAGAAATCTTTTTGCTTTGTAGCTCTGATGAAAAGACAACATTTTCTATGGAAACTACCTTTTTTTTTTTTTTTTTCTTTTGACATATTTTCCATTAAAAACTCACAGTATATAAAAAGTCTTCCATTGTTTCCAGCTCTTTACTAATTCACTTTCAAGTATATGAGAGAGGGAAGGATCTTTCCAGTTGTTGTTGTTGTTGTCTTGTTCTGTCCATCCTTCCTGTATTTGAACATCAGAGGATTTCAGCATTCATTAAAACTGCAATACAGACCGATTGAAACATGAGCACTGCAGCATATAGAGTATAACCGGGTTATATTACAATGACCTTTCACGATTATCTTGTACCCTGTCACAAGTTAAATGAGGTCATTACTGATGTTACTTGCATTCCTATTCCTTGGCCCAGGACTTCAAAGACTAATGGGCCCCTTTTGTCACTGAATTCTTGTCAAAACGTTCAGTCCAATCAGGCCCCTAATAACTGCATGCAGGGTAACACTCACAGATGAAAAGAACATGCAGACACATGCCTTATACATAATTAATCCTTCCAATGAACTTCATGAATTTCAAAATTACACAAAATGGAACAAATCCAACAGATAGTCTCCTGTGGGCACATGAGGTCACGTACCCTGCTAGGAGGGTAAGAAAGCGTTATTCTAACATGGATACCCAGCAATGACTCGCACAACTTCATTAACTCATTTATTTTCTCTTTCTGCTGTCACCTCTATAGCTAACCTGAAGTCTGACAATGTTAATCAAGACACCAAGACATCTGTCTATCATCCCAAAGAATGAGCACCCAAAGCTGTCTCTGGAGTCAACAGAAGTCCTTGCCTTGCTATCAACGCTGCTGTCATCAAGGTGGCAAATTCTGTATGTGGCCAGTTCTAGTTACTCATGCAATCAAGAAGCCAGATTTCTATCCAGAAAGCTTTCCACCCTGCAAACAACCGTACTGGGAGCGGGAGTGGCGTGGAGGGAAGGATTCGTTCTTGGAAGGATGTATAAGCAAGCAGTGGCTGACAATTTTCTTTCTAATGAAATGTTTGCCTAATTCGGTCCTGGCAAGGCCGTGCGCATGTGGCAGCCACATCAAAAGCACGGGCACTGGCACGAAGAGCAGCACGGCCTGAAGTGGTTTTCTGTGCTGCTCCGTGCCAACTGTGTGCTCAAACCCCAACTCTCACACTCACGTCTGTCGTCCAAGCGCTTATTAGCGTTGTGTTAACCAGTGCTTCTCTTGTGTTTGTTCAGAATCAACGACGCGAACCTAGCCTTCTAATAACAACAGCAGTATTTTCCTCCTGCCTCTTAATTCCCCGTGTCTCTCTCCATGTGTTATTACTGTTACGCATCAAAACATGCCAAACACGTCAAACTTAATATCTCTCCATGTGTTATTACTGTTACACATCAAAACATGCCAGACATGACAAAATTAATATTTTATGGTGACTTTTCCTAAATTTTATGGAGTTTGCTTAAGGAAAAAAAAAAAAAAATTTCTTCATAAGTAGATAAAAATGTTATAGAAATCTCAGTATTTTCAATACAGGAAAACATCATGCTTCATCCAGCTCTATGCATGTCCTAAATCCAACACACACCCACAAGCATGAGGCAAAGTCAAACAAAACATGTAAGAGGAAAAAAACCAAAGTGGAAAGCAGTCACAAAAACAGCTTTATGCACATGAGAATTTTACAAGTTGAATTTCTTGTAGGCAAAATAGCAGGAATTGATTTCCGAGACAGATTATCATAGAAAAGGAAGACTCAAAAGGTCAGCAAGTTCTTCCCCTTGCACAACATTAGGATAAATATTTCAAGACCTCTCCTGATTGATTTCAATCTAATTTGTTGCTAAAAGTGTACAGTGAAGGAAATTCTAAGCCTCCTTGGATACATCTTTCAGGGCTTCATACCCTTCATCATTTATTTTTTCCTAATATCTTATATAAATCAACTTGCAGCTTTGCAGTAATTGAATCCAATTACTTTTCTTACTCATTCCATCCGACACTGAGAAAAAAGTCAGTGTTTTCTTTATGAGAACTTCTTACAGACAGCAGAAGTAACCACCTCCTTAGCTCCACATATGGTAGTCTTGTAAATACATACCAGAATAAGATGTCTTTTTTACAACCACATACCATAGTTGACTCATCTTCAGTCAGAAAACTTTTAAAAATTCCACATCCTTTTCTGCACTTCCACTGACTTGCCAGGTAATGATGAATTTCTCTTCTCTCAGTGTTGACACTGCATTTGGCTTTACTGAATTCCAGTGTTTTAGTTTTAAGTGTTTCTTCTATTTATCATAAAGTTTTGAATTCCAGCATCACACTGCAGGACATCTGCAGCCCTTCCCAGCTCACTCTTCTTTGCAAATCTCATACTTCATCTTTTAAATACATAATCCAAGATACCAATAACAGTGTTGGCCATATGTGAACCAAGAACAGTCAGCTACACAACTACTCCTTTGATATGCCCTCCAAGCCTGACATCACACCTTTTTTAATAATTTATTTAATGTCCATCCCCATGCCTCTGCCGCTAACCACGTATCTATTTTAAAGTCTTGACTGCATTTCGCCCAGTTACACTATCAAAAGCCTCACTAAGATTAGGACCTATCACAGCTTTTTTTCTCCCACCCTGCTGAACTGCTTATCCAAGAAAAAAATGAAACATTGGAGAGCCATTATTTATTTCACTCACAGTAGAATTTAGGCATTTAGCTGAAAGAGCAATTTACATCTATGCAGTTATATTTTGCACCTCGCTGATCTTACCGGGGTAGCCCAGGACCTGCTCTAGGTGTCTCCATCCCAAAGCGCCAGAAGCCCTATACAGCAATTGTTCCCTGAGCATTCTTAAAGAGGTACCAAGAGCAATGTATTTAATGCAAAGCAGCTACAGCCCTGTTCAATGAAAAACATGGTGTGGGGAGGAAAATCAGTAACAGCAACCGCATATTTTTGTGTTGTTGTCTATAAAGGCAGAAGCACTCACCTGTGAGTTAGGAAACATGGGCTGAAGACCTTTCTCAGTGAGAAAAAACTCAAGCCCACATCACCAAATGATTATAAACTGAAAGGCCAAGGGTGAGCCATTTAAAATAATCACCTGCCATTAGACAACAGTGCAATGTGCAGATCAACTGTCAAAGCAAATGATGGAAGTTGCATTTCTGACAGAAGTTGCATTTCTGACGGGAGTTGCATTTCAGATGTCAGAGGGCTCAGAAGGCCAGAGGAAGGGAAGGGAAAGGGAAAGGGAAAGGAGGAAGGGGGTGAAGGGAAAGCAAAGGAGTTATAGTGAGATGCTTCTGTGTCCCATTTCAGTACTATAATGCCTTAGAAGCAGTAATAACATTTAAGGACCATTCTTGAAAGACAGATGTTGGAAGCTCAGCATGGGAAGAGAATCATAGAATGGTAGGGGTTGGAAGGGACCTCTGAAGATCGAGTCCAACCCCCCTGCCAGAGCTGGATCACGCAGGGCAGGCCACACAGGAACAGATCCAGGTGGGTCTTGAAATTCTCCAGAGAAGGAGACTCCACAGCCTCTCTGGGCAGCCTGGGCCAGGCTCTGTCACTCTCACAAGGAAGAAATCTTTCTTCATGTTGAGGTGGAACTTCCTGTGTTTCAGCTTGTGACCATTGCCCCTTGTCCTATCGCAGGGCACAACTGAAAAGAGACTGGCCCCTTCTACTTGACACACAACCTTCAGATATTTGTAAACATTCATAAGATCCTCTCTCAGTCTTCTCTGAGATAAAACCATTCTGTTGGAAAGATAAGTTTGCAGAGCAAAAGCAATGGTGGATACCTTTCCCAAAAAAAATAGAATTTAGCTTCCAGTCCTAATAGAAATCACAGGAATTGGGTTTGGTATGCCCAAACCAGTTAAAAGTATATATTTTGCCCTCAACAGTTAGGAGGACAGAGCTATAATCTGGAGTAACCACACATACATTTGCCCTGGAGCAATGGCATGTCAGTACAAGAGCCTAGAAAAGAGCAGTTTATAGTAGTCTGCACTTAAACTTGAGGTTTTCAACTTCTCAGTGGTTAGATCTGATTCAGACAAATAAATTCAGAAAACAAACAGAAAAATACATAAAATTGCAGCAGCAGAGAGGTTAACACACTCCATAGTTATTGGATTTGTCACCATTTTGAGTAAAAAACCGAAAGTCTGCTGGTACTACATTTTGAGAAGTAAGGTTTATAAAATTGACTGCAACTGGCTATATAATGCTTCTCTAGAAAAAGGATGTTTTCAAAACAAAATCCACCCTCTGTGGCAAGGAGATAGAAGGTCATAATCCTCCCAGAGGAGCCATAAACAACCCGAGATAAGGGCAGGGAATTTGCTGAAAGCAGGCTCTCGCCTCAGCCCAACAGACTGTTCTACTTGTTGTCTTCTACTGCAGATGTAACCTTGAAGGACACAGTCATGTGCTGCTGACTCACAGCAATGCTGATGACAAATAAGCAGAGGGGTTTTTTCCCCTCTACGTTTTGCACTATATCAATCATGTGGTTTAATTTTTGCAGTAACCCCTGATCAGTTGCCGGGTGCACGCAAGGCCAAGTCCCGACTCCGTTGGTGTGTACTATGGACACCTGACTCTCACATCCCAAAGCATTTTCCTGAGTTTATAGAGAGAAACTTGCACACTTTGGCATGAGATTACCTTTGTCCACAGGCACCTTCAAAAGCATCTCAACTGAATCCCTCATCTTGGTGGTACATATCAACTCCATGCTAGACATGGATGTGAAATTTTAAAATGGGCAACCTGTTACCACAAGGTTGGGGGAGAAGAAGAGATGAACAAATCACTGCAAATCAAAATTCTGGAGTGAATGGAATCAGACTGCATGACAACCATTAGATAATCCAGCTACCCTCAGATCACCATCCTCAATCAAATTACCTCCTTGGGTCTTTACTGCCTAGAAGCCCTTAACAGCTACTAACAGGTTTTAAGGGAAAACTGCTTCCACACCATTTGGTATCCTAATGAAGCATTTCACTTCAGTATTTCAAAAATGAAGTGCTAGTCTTTCCATAGATAAAATTTGTTACTGGGATTCTATCAATAAGCTTTATTTTGCTCAATTTCAGTGTCTTCCATCAAGGAATATTAGCCTCAGATCTGGAAGCTCAGGTCTAACAGCAAGGTAACACTTTAAAGCTATGCTGAGATGACCAAGGAAAAAAAGCATTTCTTAAAGGTTTGAACGTGGAAACCTTGACTGCAGTAGCTGTCATTTTTTAAGACAAAAATGACACAATTCTTTAAAACTGTACTTTTCAGAGATTTTAAAAAACTGAATCCAGGCCAAGGGGAATGACTAAATGTTTTAAGTTCTATTTTAAAAGCAGATCTTGAACAGCAATACCAGCAGAGCATTTTTCTGAGGAGCTGCACATAGACCTTATCTCCAGAGACAGATTTGCCCTTCTGCTGTCCCTCGTTTGTTCATCTTTAAGGTTAAGCAAAGAATGATAATCTTCCAGGTTTCCCCAGAGACTGTGACAAACTAGAAACCAGGGGACCTCAAGAGACTTGTATGTAAAGAGAACGCCAAGATTCAATTCAGAAATGTAATAGTTTCAAAAGACTTTTAAAAGGGACCACAAACAAAGCACACCACTATACACAGAGACTTACCAGCACTAGGCTCGTGCCTGTTTTCCACCCACAGATTCACATGAAACTCTCAGGAGTCTGTTTAGGAGACAGTGGCTATTAGGCAACTATTCAGCTTTTTGTACTATGTTTATTTTGGGTGGAAAAGGTCATGTCATATAAGCAATGACAAAGTTACAATCTGGAAGTTTTGTCAGTACAACTTTACAGTAGCGACTCTTGTTGGAATCGCTCCGTTGGCCAAAAATCACAAACCAGATCATCTCTGCCCATCACATCTCTGTTAGCAGCTTGAGTCAGTGCTGCAGCACAGGCTCTGCTTGCAGAGCTATAAGCATAGGTTTTCTGTTACAGAACACAGCCCTGAAACAAACCTGCAATCAACTCCGAAGTCAGAAACTGGAGTAGAAAAAGAAAAAAAAAAAAAAGGAAGTTAAAAAAAGACGTAAAGTGACTAGTTCTTTGTTTCTTCTAATTTTCCTAATGGTACCAGATTAACTTTGGAAGTAGCCACATGGAAAAAAAGGTAGAGAATGAAAGCCTCCCAGTTTAAATTGTCAACATCTTGATACCTCTGGCAGGGATAGAGCATTTGCAGAGCCCGAGCACTGGAGGCCATTCAGCTGGAAACTTTTGCATGTGAGACTAAATTCCTGCCCACTTGTTTTTGAGAAAAACCTGTGACTATTTATTTATTTAAGAGATGGGCTTAGTTTTATCTTCCAGGCCAAGTGCCAATGCTCCTCATTAAGTTCTGCCTCTCAAAGCTCCTCCTGCAATTACAGTTAAATCAAACCCTGTTCCCTCCTTGTCCTTAATGTTGAAAACAAAACTCAAACTGCTTCAGTGCCCCACTCCAGAGCTCCTTCTCTGATGGAGGGAAAGGATGCAATATTTATCTGCCTATTAATAAAGAATTCAGCTATTAAGATTTCCATGGTTTTGCATAAATTCTGAAACTGTGCACAGAGGGGACAGAGAGAACAAAGAGGTTTACAGGACCACAGATAAGCAGTTAGAAACATTTACAGATGGAGAGAGAGGGTGAGAGCCCTATCACTTGTGTGGATTCATGGAACAGAGATATGCTTTAATTTAGCATATTGCTCTTTAAACAAAGTTATACAGTAGCACAACTGGATTTATTCGCTTTTATACCTTGTTCACTGCTTTGAAGACTAAAGTGGCTCCTGTGCACCGGATTAAAGAAAAAAGCCATAAACATTGTAATACTGAGTATTCATTAAAATACACAGTATTCTAAGTGTTTTAGACTTTCCTTCTAGCAACTAGATTATACTTTCTAAGTCTATCTAAAGCAAAAAGAGGCTCTCAAACACAGCCAGCTTCTCTATGATACAAGTTCCTATCACAGCTTTCACCTTTCTAAGTTTCTGTAAGAACTCAGAAAGAAAAAGCCTGATTTATTAATTTGGGAGTTCAGGTTTTTAGACGTTTTCCTGGAAGAGGATGGCACCAAAAGGTATGGAAGAAGAAATACCAGGAGCTGTGTCTCAAGTACTATCCTGTACAAACAGAACGAACAGAAGTCATTGCATCAAGGCTACATACTGGTCCTGCTACACCTCTCTGTGTGCTTTTACCCCCAGGCTGTAAAAGAAACCTAGCCCCTAAAAAAATAACAGGTTCAGAGCTCTAGGTAGAATTGAGGTCAGCTCAGCATGGCCTCAGGACATACTATTGAGACGTTGAGAGGTTCTTACAAGACAAAGGAAGCAGAAAACTCAAAAGCAAACAACTCCTCCTTCTCACAAGCAAGAGGCAGCAAGTTTTCTAGTTGATTGCTAAGCGGCAACAGGGCAAGCCAGTAATGTCATTTACAGTGACAAAACATCTGCAATCGATGCATTTATCCCAAACAGAGATCTGAGATCACCTGTAACTTAAAACAAAGCTGACATGGTCTGTTTAAGGCAACAGTGATGGAAATTCATTATGTCAAATACCCCCAGAATGAAGGACTGCCAGTAGAGAGATCTCAGGGAAGCCTCTGTCCTCAGGTTTGGGCTGGATGGGACCTTAAAAGTCATCTAGTTCCAAGCCCCTGCCATGGGATCTGAGAAGCCTTCTGATGGTGACTTTTTTGCCTCTGCTGTCTGAAGAAGGATAGAATCATAGAATCAATCATAGAATGGCTTAGGCTAAAAGGGACCTTAGAGATCATCTAATTCAACCTCCCTGCCATGGGCAGGGACACCTCTCAACTAGACCAGGTTGCTCAAGGCCTCATCCAACCTGGCCTTG
>WUAM01000160.1:488810-513146 GCA_024336885.1 Actenoides hombroni | reverse complement strand
AAATAAATAAAAAAGCCTGTCAGTCTTTGAGATAGGGCTCTCACTTAAGTTGGAAGGGGAAGAGGATTGCTGCTGCTCAGCCCTTGCCAGAAGGGGAGACAGTTTTCCTATCATCAGCAAATTCCTAGCTCTCCTGGGTCCACCACCCTATGCCCACTCAGTCAAAAGGTAGGAGGGGTTATTCTGGCCACACAGAATTAGGAATCACTGTTTGCACTCCTGCAGCCTGCTTGCCATTCCCTGTGGGAACAGAGATTACTCTTATCCCAAGGGCTTAGCAAAACTTCTGTATGCGCCCTTTTCACATGCTTTCGGGAGGACATTTTGTGTCACTCATAGCTGCTGTTCTCTTTTGTGAGGATGTTCTCTCAGGATTTATATGATGTGTGGAAGTATTGTTTCGCATCACATTGTGTTTACGGGCAGGTTGGGAAATGCATCAGCCGACTGTCTGAACAATTAAAACAATTTTGGCCAGCCTTGCTTTGCTTTGATGCTGGGTTTGGATTTGTTGTGACTCATCTAGCTCGTGTCACTACCAACACCATCGACCGTGGCTCCCTGAAGAGGGGAAACACAGCCAGCATTACCAAAGAGCTGCCAAATACTAGCCTCATGTACTGTGCAAATGGCTGCTGTTTGTTACCACCCAGTGAGAGCATCTTCTCTAATGATGCACTTTGCCTTCATCTAGGGAGCAGTTCTGCTTCTTCCCATGCCCCTTAATCCCCTCACTAAAAGCAACCCAGTTTGTCAAATTGGGCTGGAGGACAGAAGACGTCTTGTCTGAATCTGGCTGAGTCCATGCATGGTCACGCAGCTTTATCAACAAGGTCTTAGTTGCTGTCCAAACCAGTCCAAAGCAGAGCAGGAGGGCCAGGCCTCCCCCGGGAACAGGCTTTGCCTGAATTGCTGCTGCCCTCTGCAGCATTGTGCCATGGGCACTGGCCAGGGCTCCCTCATCCACACCCCACACATCCCACAGCTCTGACTCCAGCCAGACCCTCACTTCATCCTGACTGCATTTTTACTCAAGTCCCATGGAAAAGTGCTTTTCTATATTAAAAAGAAAATGAGGAGCCAGACTCTTGCCAGCAATGCCCACTTGTGGCAACACAAGATAATTTTTTTTTTTTTTTTTCTGTGAGGATGTTCAATCACAGGCTGGCAAGAGATATTGTGGAGTCCTCATCCATGGAGGTATTAAAAAACCAACTGGATGTGGTCCTAGGCAACCTCCTTTCATTGACCCTAAGGGGGGGTGGGCTATAGGATGTCAAGTGGACCCTTCCAAATAAAATGATTCTGTGAATATGTTAGGGATTATACACTAGTATTGAGCATTATATAAAAGCAGATATTGATGAAAACCTCTCATTGAATAGGTAAAAATCATCAACTGTAAATGCTTGCAGATATTTTAAGTGCAATCCAAAACCAGCTCTTCCATCCTTCACATTACTGAAGAAGCAAACATACCTTTTTCACAACTCCTGTAGTGGCCACAATGGTCTCTGCTCCTTCTACAGTCTTGTTTGCCACTGTGTTCACGCTGGCTACTACAGCTTCTCCCACTACATTTGCCTGCTCTTTGGTCTTCTCAGCAACTGGGATTTCAACAAAAGCAGAAAGTCAATGAGCTAGGCATTATTAAAGGCTGCCAAATTCACTGGGACAATAAAATGATTGCATCCAGGTAAGAGAAGAAATTGGCCCTAGTACAGTCCTTATTTGGATTTTTTTATATGAGATCATGTCTGAATTTAGATCATGTGCACGAGGGTTTTGTCTGACTCAAAATGCTGCTCAGAGAGCAGCATTGCAGCTTATCAGCCTTTGTAGGCAACTGAAGAAAGAAAAATTCACTGTAGAATACTGAAAGACAATGGTGCAAGTAAGGTATTCTGCTTTGCAGACTGCGTATGACCTCTTTCTGGGTACCTTCTGTTTTCTTTAATACACCTGGGTAGAAAAAAAGTAAAGGTCATTAAATTCTCCAGGAAAAGGATCCATTCACCTCTCTTCAAGGCAGTCCATATGGCTGCCCTGCCTTGGAGCTTGCGATACCTAGAAGGATCCCTTAGGGTCCCTGACCCTGTGACTGCCTGACAGGAGTCTCCCTAAGACCACAGTTTTGGCCAGACAGGATCTGATGCAAATAAATCCTTTCTGCAGCACTCTTGACATTGTGAAATGTCTAAATTGCTGCGAATGATCTGAGTCTGCCAAGTAATGTTTGTTAGCTTGTTTTGACCTTCTCTACTGATTAAATGTTTTCTCCCATCCAAGTGCACAGCAAATACCAGATCCTGAACCACCACTCCTGGCACACATCCTCCATTCATCAAATGGAAGGTCATGCAGATCAGTGGTGTTCCACAGAGGCTTTCCATTTGGCAGGAGCAGTGGTCTTACCAAGAGGGCCGATAACACATCACGGATTTCCACATCTCTCAGTGCTGTGCTCTTACCTGAGGTAACACTTTGCACTACACCTTCCTTGGTTTTGGTACCTGTGAAAAGGAAACACACAGTCCATCAGGTGCTACCTGGCAAAGATCACCCTGATCACTGGACACGGACAGATTTCTGTTCTTACAGGGTGCAATGAGGAGCCATGGTGCTGCTGGCTCATAGAGACAGCAGAAAGGACCAGATTCCTTCCTCAATAAAGACAATGAGTACCTTTGTGTTGGGAGATGGATCACTTCAATCATAAATTGTCTAGAAATGCCTAGACCTGAAAAATCTTGTTTATACCATGCTGAAGTACGAAAAAATGTCCTTGGGTTATTTCCAAAATGAAAATAACAGTTGATTGGAGATAAACCAATGTTAAACTAATTGTAAAAATCTTAGAATCATAGAAAGGCTTAGGCTGGAAGGGACCTTAGAGATCAACTAATCCAACCTCTCTGCCATAGGCAGGGACGCCCTTCAACTAGACCAGGTGGCTCAAGGTTGCTCAAGGCCTCGTCCAACCTGGCCTTGAACACTTCCAGGGAGGGGGCATCCACAGCCCCTCTGGGCAATCTATTCCAGAGTCTCACCACCCTCGGACTGAAGAACTTTTTCCTAAGATCCAATCTAAACCTATTTTCCCTCAGTTTAAAACCATTTCCCCTCATCCTACCGCTGGACACTCTTGTGAAGAGTCCCTCTCCAGCCTTCCTGTAGGATCCCTTCAGGTATTGGAAGGCAGTTGGAAGGTCCCCCCAGCGTCTTCTCCTCTCCAGGCTGAACAATCCCAGCTCCCTCAGCCTATCCTCGTAGCAGAGGTGCTTCAGCCCCTGGATCATCTTTGTGGCCTCCTCTGGACTCATTCCAACAGATCTGTGTCCCTCTTATGGTGGGGACACCAGAACTGGATGCAGTGTTTGAGGTGGGATCTCACAAGAGCAGAGTGAAGGGGGAGAATCACCTCCCTTGATCTGTTGGCCACACTCCTCTTGATGCATCCTAGGACAGGGTTGGCCTTCTGAGCCACTGAAGCCTACTGCTGGCTCACACTGGGCTTCTCATCAATCAAGGATAAGGATGATTAGTCTTTGTATTCAGGTGAATTATTTAGTGCCTAAAGGTGTGATTCTGCAAAAGCTAAAACTCTCTCACTTCCCTCTCTCCCCTGTCCGCCCCCACCCCCATTTATGACCCTTCCCATCTGAATTTGCAGTGAACGAATTCAGGGAGTTAAACCAAAATAATACTAATCCTACCAAGAAAAACCTGCAGTTTGCCATTGGCTTGGCTCCCTGAAGCAACTGGTTTAAACCAGCATGGAACCAGAGCTCAAAACAGGTGGGATGAATCCAGGCCACGTGTTTCTTTCAGAGATTACGTTAACATCAGACTGACTTTCCAAGGTAAATGGAATGCCCTATAGATACGTACGTGCATATAAACTCTCGTGCAATTCTGACTGAGGTTGGTACATCAGGTTTTATGCATTCCTCTATGTACCACAACATGCACGTAAATCACTAGTTTACATATACTTGCCAAAGAGTTTTTGCATTGCTTGATGTTTAGGTCAAATACTTTCCACACTTCAAGTTTGATGAAAAGCAAAACAAAAGCTTATTTTCTTAAAAGTAGTTGTCTTCTGTAAAGGCTATAGCCAAAATAAATGTGCTTCTATTTTCTTAATAACATTGTGGCTTAAGCATCATTTCCTTAAAAATATTCTTTTATAGCATTTGAAAAAACAAATTCTGCATCACTAGATCCAGATAGGATATCTAGGACTGAAAGCTTATGAAAATGGGGTAATAAAAAAGAAGTTGAACTTTCATTACCAAATTAAATAAACAAGTAAGTAGAGATATTTAAAGATATGAAAAAGCTCTGGGGGGAAGAATGTTGAAAACATGAAAGGGTTAAGCAAATATGGGATAAATTCAATCACGTGATGCAGGAATGCATAGGAATAAACTAAACTAGAACATTTCAGAGATGAAATAGATAAAGAAAGAAAACCGTCAGAAATTGGGGCGGGGGGGGGGGCAGGCGTAATAAAGCAATGGGAACCTATGAAATGGTACAGGGAGTAGTGCAGATTCCCTACATGTAGAACATGCTCCAGAGAGGCTTGCCTGTCCCTCCTAATGGCACAGAGAAGGTAGCCCTGTGTGCTTTGAAAAAATCAGTTATGAGTCTTCAGTTGGGTATTTAAATCAAGCCCTAATTACTACTTCTGTAGTTTCTCTTACACATTCTTATTCTGAGCTCAGTTTATGACACCTGCACCTTTGACATGGATACCTTCTGTACAGTTTTTTCCAGTACATCAAACTCAAACCTCCCATCCACTGCAAGAAGCAATCTGAAACCCGAAGAGGTCAAGCAGCTGAAGAAATGCAATCTGCAGGGGCAAGCCATGAATAACTTCCAGCCCAAAATGATATTCAGCTTGGGCCTCTACTGCATAAACAGGCACAGGCAGAAGTCGAGATGTTGCTGAACTCAAATATAGCCAACTTTAGCTTTTGAACTCTCGCTTGGCTCCTGTATATTTGCAGGATGACACTCAGTAACACCATTTCTGAAGTGCTCTCAGATGTAGAGCATCCTCACTCCAGCAGCCCTAGCAGGAAGACATTTAGTATCCCTGCTTGCAACCCATTCGCCTGCATTTTTGATATACGCAAGCCCGGTCCAGTTGCCAGGAAGGCAAAGAAAAGGTCAACAAAGTCCTTTGCTGGAAGTTAGTTTGTCAAACCCCATTCTCGGCAGCGTGACTTTACATGTTGATGCGAGCGCTTGCCTCCGTGTCAATAGCCCCCATTGTGCGCACTTGTAACGCAAGATTTATGGTAAAGCTTGCAACATTTTTCAGGCATAATAAGCGTTTATTCACCATCCCAGGTCTATAAGCAGAGGCCTGACAAGTAATTATTGACACATTGTGCAGAAAGAAAAGCGGTGGGCGAGCTGCTGTTGCGAATGGCAGCGTGGGTAGAGGGAAGGAGGGGCTGTGTCAAAGGAGTGACAGCCTTGGTGCCCAACATTGTCAAAGCCGACGTTGACTTGCACTGTTCTGTGTGCCTGACTGTATTTGTGCTCCCTGTCACTTGGGTGTGACATGCCAAAACACGAGGAGTGCTCCTTTTCTCATGCTAATGCTTTGTAATGACAGCTTTGTGATCCCCCGGGCTGTGTTAGCGCTCAACAAGTCAAGGTGTGACAGGCAGCAGACCCCTCTGTCAGCCAGTGCCGCGCTGCCCTCGTCAAATACCGTATTTCTCCCGGACTACAACAGACCTAATGCACGAGAGAACACTACCACCTTATTAGCATTACGGAGCAGACACCCGGGGACAGCGACTGTACACGGACCTGTACGCACAGCCCTCAGCAACGTCCTCCCCGGTTGCCTGCCACGCTGCCGTACCTGCCTGTGCTCCTCAGAGCCTTGTGCCACCGTTCGATGAGAAGGGAAGGAATTTGAAAATCCAGTCCCAAGTCATTTTTCATGACCCACCTCCCTCGGTGGGGTTCAAAGCTGCTTTTTGCTGTTGCACAGGGAACAACTCGTTAACTCCAAGCTAAGCCTAGGAAAGCTATGCAGGAGTTTTATGGTGTTTTTAGCATAACTGATAAACCCCTCTCAGGATTAATTTGACTCTGAACAGCACAAGGTATCACCAGACAGGATTAGGATGTATTAGCAAAGCAGTGTGAAGGAAGGTTGCATGACGCCTACTTCTGTTATACTTGGCTGTAAAACTGAAAGTCACATTAGCACCAAGTTCATCCAGAGAAACAAAACAACCCTAAGACTGTGCTTTATATTTGAAAGAAAGCTGGGCAGGAAAGGGCAGAGTTCAGGCTGCCTAGGCTGAGCAATGAGTTGGCTTCATGGGATTTGGAGTTTGCAAATGGCTTGGAGAAGCACATGAGCTTGACTACTGACATGAAGTTTATTCAAATGATCCAAAATTCAACGATCAGCAAAGCTGGACTAGGAAACTTGCCAGAACAGGCTTTTTTCACAAGATTTACAGTGCTTCCTGCTTCTTGTTCCCAGGCATAACCAGGAAGTGAGCTGAGTAAAAATGGAAAATATTTTTTAGAGACGTTATGAATCTCTTTTTCAAAGGTCAAAGAAGTTCACAATGAAAATTTTGTGTTAACTTTGAGTGGCTTTTTTCTTTCTTATCCAAGTTTTACCCAGCAGCTGAGTGATAGATGATTGATCTGAAATGTTGAGCGTATTGATGAGAAAGACAAAGAACAAGTTAACTACAATCCAAAATCAAAGCCATCATATTAGAAAGTGCAGGTTACTTACTATAATTATCTCTTTTCCCCAGCGACACCACTGGGAACTAAAGATCCCATCCATTACATTAGGCAGCCAAACACAAAATGACAATCTGCTCTGCACGGCTCGGTCCAAGATTTCAGGGGGAGAGTGAGGGGTGGAGCAGGGAACTTGAATGAAAAATCGTTTTGTAATCTGAATTCTAGCGTCGCGGAGGTTCAGATTTTCAAAGCTGTCTATGACATCTGGAGACCATCGCTCTCCCCAGAGATACCACCATCTCATCAATTCACAGAGCTGCATTATACTCGTTTTCCTGCTCTGCCACCCCCCATGTCAGAGGCAGCTGAACTGTGATCTGCTGAGCAGCTGAGTCAGGGAGGGAAATGCAATGGTGCTGCACAGCAGGAGCCATGATGCTCAAAGGACCCTGCTTGAAGGTACTTGCCCAGCTGCAATGCAGAGTTGAAGCCCAAACCCACCACAAAGCCTGGTGCACCAGACAGCCAGTCCTGCCTTGCGATTTCAGCCAGCACACAGTCCTGCCTGTCTCCTCTTACAGGAAGCTCAGGTGTCTGCACAACAAGTCTGAAGAGCAGCCATGAGAGCTTGAAAAATATGGTCTTTGGCTTTAAACTTTTGCCCTAACCCTTCAAGATGCACATGATAACATTAGCAAAGGCCATCCAACAGAACCTGAGGTTTTGCATTCCCACACCTTGCTTTACCCAGTACCTGAAGATTTCCAAACACCACCTTCAGCTGTGTGCCAGCACCATGTGACATATCGAATCTCCTTGAGATGGGCAGGGTGTATTTGTTTCAAAGTGGTTTTAAGTGCTGCTCTAAGTGTTGTTAAAGTCTGAAAACTTATTTAAAATTTTTCCTATTTCGTATCAGATGATTCATTAGCTCCTGGAGGATTAAAGTACCTGTAAGAACTTTGATTTAGTCTGAGGCTGGATTCAATTGGTTTGCACCAGATGAGCTTTATGAAGCTTCAGCCAGGTCCACAGTCTGAACAGTTCAAAGCAGCAAACTTCTGAAATCAGTGTAGACCGGAAAGAAGCACTCCATTCACTGGGGAGCTCACATCTCTCCGAGGGCTGATCTGCATTTTCTTCTACTCTTTCAGTCCTCACTCGTGTTCTAGGTTCAGTGGTCTTTCCCTGTTTTCACGGCAGATCCTATCATTCTTCTGACTTCTGAAAGCCTCTCTTTTCCAACAATATGCTCTAATCTTTGCAAATAACAGCACAGTGAACTATTAGCTGTGCCTGCTGTTTCCACTCCAGTAATGCCGCTCACAGAGAAACTCACTTGAGGGCTCTACAGGGTCTGCACTGACATTCGCACCTTTCATTTTGCTGACATCTCTAATTATCCTCTGTTTTTAGTTTATCTTTGTTTTCATGGATCTTGGACTCCACAAGCAAAATTCAGTCCCTCTCTCACCTCTCTCTGCCTGCCTATCTTCTTTGTCTTCCTTAAGTCTGAATTTCCTTGGTAATGCCCCAAATGCTGATTGTCCCAATGCTGATCTGATTTCAGATGGGCCAGCACCACAGGCCTCAAATTCCTAGTACTCATAGATTTTCTTGGAGAGGAAATGGGAATAATAAAGAGAAATTGGTGTAAAACTCTGCAGGAATAATATTGTCAAATAGAGCTCATCCGGCCAGGGCCCATCAGAAATAATTCTGCAAGTCTCCAGCAACTAATCAATGTGCTGCTACAAATCTGCTTTCAGCTGTTTGGAACCGCTCTGTTAAACTGCCCTTTTATTAGATACTCATTTTACATTTCCAGTCAGACCCAACATTGCAGCTGAACCTGCCTCAACTCTGCCTAGAGGAGGGCAGGTAACGGAAGGGATGTGGTGATGTGGGGCAATGATGTTCCGGGGAGAATTCAGTACAGCCTGTGATTGCAGTCGGGGTCAGTTAGCGTGGCATTAGTCAGAAGCCAATGTTTTTTGTAAACAGACAGAGGATATTTGCCACTTAAATTGTGTTTAATCAACAAAAGAAATGGTTTGATTTTGCTTGATCTATTTTTATTTAATTAATGCAAAGGTTCCAGGACAAGAGGGTATTTTACTGTAAGCGTTACTGGGAGAACTACTTTCGGCAAGGCTTGTGTCAACACCAGAACAGGCTGGAAGTGGAATGACAGACTCCTGCACTCGTGCTGTCACAGTCACAATTCACCAAGTTGACTCGGGACAGCAAGAGATTCAGAATTGCCAATTTGAATCAAAGGCACCTCACCCTGCCCATCCGCGGGAAGAGCTGCTGCCCAGCACAGGAACCTCCAGCATGCCGTGCCAAAAGAGTCTGCTGCCTCTGTTTAGTGTGAAAGCATTTGGAACATCTCTGCCACTCCCCCCCACTCCCTGCTTCTCTTCAAAGTGATGATATTGATGGATGGGTAAGGTCCTATATGTGTCAGCCACAAGATACACAAACATGCTGCTCAGCGAGGGCAAGCCTGTGATGTCTATACAGTAGCGCTGATGTCTTAGTCCATTGTTGAAGGGAGATGGCTTTTCAGCAGGCTGACAGTGCAGCTGCTGGGCTCTTCGGAAGCCCTTCTGTTTCCTCTTGGCCATAGTCTCCCTGGGGAACAGCAGCACGGTGAGCCGGCATCGATAGCCACACGGGCTTGAGGGCAAGAAGCACGCTTGCCAAGTAAGAGAGGTTTGAAGGGAATTTTGACGACCGTGTCCATCTACTGTCTGACACATCAGTAGAGCTGAGGTGGGAAGAAGCTGGCAGACAGACGGTTGTCATTGTCAGGCCAGGTGATGGACAGTTCTGTCTGCTGGGCTGCCCTGCAGCACTGGGGTGGGGAGAGGGTGACACAGGAGGGTGTGATGTCCATGGTAAAGACAGCTTTGGTGAATAGGGCTTATGACCATCTCCAGCAACCACAGTTTGGCTTTTGGTGGTTAAACTGCAAAAGAGGTTGTCAAAACCCAGGGAACATTACACAAACTGTGGTTTTGGTCTGCCCAGGCTTAGACATCAGTTTAAACCATGCAGATACCATTTTAAACTCCAGTGCTCACAAACAGTATTACATTTGCTAGTCATTAATATAAGTCTGCCACTGAACACTCCCTAAATTTTCTCCTCACCTCTGGATTCTGGTGGTGTCAAAAGTCACCATCTCCATCAACATGGTGCCCTAGTAGACACTGTGAAACTGCACGACGCAAAGCAAAGCAAGCTTTCCCCCAAAAGCTACAGCCTCCATAAGCAAGAGCAGTGCAGGAGGGGATTGTAGAAGGCAAGAGTTTTTGCAAAGCCACACAGTGGGAGGGGAATCAAGAACACCACCCAGGTCTTCAAAAGCTGGGGTCAAACCCAGCCAGTTGTGTGAACACAAATGCACGAGCACAAATGCACGTATACTGCATGTATTCCTAGACAAAAGTTAAATTAAAATGAAATTCTGATTAAAATTGGGTAGCTATTGACATACTGAAATAATTTGAAAATCAATCTTAAGAAAATTCAATGGCATGGTTAAGCTAAAAAGAAATCCAGACAGATTATGATTCATCATACATTTAAAGTAACCTCCTGACTTCATCGCTGAGCTGGGGTGATGCAAATTGCTTTGCTTAAGGCATTTTAGTGTTTCGGACCCAGAGTTATGTTTAGTGATACTATATTTTTTAAAAACAAGATTTTCCTAATTTGACTGGGTCAGGTTCCAAACTTCTTTGTATTAGGCTCACATTTGCCACTAACTTTTAGATACTTTTTGCAGATTTCAGGAAAAGTGAAGTCAGTTGTCGGTTCATATTTCACACTTGGGAACGACGGGAAAACAGAGATCTTGCACGTATTAATATTCTGGCCTGGAAACATTCTGGTCTAATCCAACACTTCCTCTCAGAGCTTTTTGCTCTGGGTGTGAGCTATCGCAGAGATTGCTCCATTGCTCAAGCCATCAGGAGCCCAAAGAACACACATTACATAGCACTGAAAGTCATCTAGTTTACAGGTAAAAGCCACTTGAGCCTCCCTCCACCCAGATCTCCACGAGATCAGACGGACCCTGTGCCAACAGCAGAAGGAGGGTCTATAACCCAACCAAACCAGAGCCAGCACAGCCTGGCTGGCCTCGCCAGTTTTGAGGGTGCCTGGAGAATAACTCAAGGCATAGAATCAGCTGGTCCTAAGCCCTGCCTCAGAGCAATATACGATCACGATTTCAGCAATCACAGCATACATCAGTAGAAGCAAGTATTTGTGTCATGAGGAGGAATAACAAGTGTCCAACCACAAACATCTAGCGGAGAAAATGATATTTCAGTTTCCTTACTAACACATTGATTTCTTGAGTAAAGAAATCCATTCTGTCAGCCCTACGAGTGCTTTCTGTAGCCCTACACTGCTGCCAGGACTCATTTCCCCAGTCCTTTCAATTACACTGTGCCGCAATTTAACGTTAATCAGCGAGAGGCCTCACAAAGAGGCAGCCACCTTTCAGGGGAACTTCGAGGGGTTGTAAGCTTGCAAAGACCAATTTTATCAGTATTGAATGTAATACATCTCAAGTTCTTTTCCAGAAAGCAAATGACTTTGAAATGTTCTCTTCATCTGACACAGTTATCTGGCATCTATTTACATGCAAATATAATAAAGTGGTATTTGCAGTTAAAGACAAGATCACTCTAAACTGGCTCTCATGGAATTGGATTCCTCTTAGCATTCTTTTTTTTTTTTTTTCTTTAAATAAAATTATTCTAAAAATATTTTAGCATGTATCAGATCCATGCTGAACAGGCCAGGCCAGGTTAGTGAGTCTTGGAAAGGCAAATGGTACCAGACAAACCATTTTGACTCATGTAATCTGGACAGACAAATGGCTGATCTATCTTTAGGCTGATCCAGTTTCCATCAAGTTCAAAATAAGGGGAGGCAAACCAAGGACATCCTTCCTCTCTCATCATTATACATTTACTTTATTCAGAACACTCCTCCCCTCATGCCTCTATGGAAATATATATTAAATAGCCTAAGTTTTCCAACCATAATAATTCACTTGTAAACTTCTAGGAAATTCCATTAGTACAAGCTCGCCTTTAATTTCGCTTCACAACATCTGGTGAACACAACAATAGCATCACTCACAAAGAACCTTTCAAGTTGAACTTCTAGTAGGTTTTTAGGGAAGACAGAGGGACATCGTGGGAGAGCTGAACACTGATCAGCACACAGCAGAAGTTACAAATCACCCCAGGAACTGCAGCATGATTAAAACTACTTCATAATTTTTTTGCCTCTAATCCATGACAGCTGATAGAATTGGTAGCACAAGGAAACAGCCTCATTTGTAAAGAGTAGTACAAAGCCTTGTGTACAAAGGGCCAGTTTTCCTCCCATTGAAATAAATGACAAAACTCCCTTTGTCTTCAATAAGATGTAATTTAAATTCTAAGTCTTGTCGATGGCATGGTTTGAAGGTTTGCCATAATGCCTTCCTTTACATCCTCAAGCTCCTGAAAACACCCCCCCACAGATAATATACATGGTGAGACTGGGCCAACTTCCACTCCACCCCTAGCACTACTAAACAACTGTCCCAGTCCTGTTCTGCTGCTAAGTGACAACCTCTGTGTTAAATGCTTTTTCACTACAGCAATAATTTATTCATTATTGTTAACTTAACCCACACCAGCCTAAGGAATTCCAGAGCAATAGCGCAATTCAAGCTTGCATCTGATCCAACCTCCCAGCTGCAAAAAAAAGAAACCAGCTCCATGTTCCACACAGTTCCTTTAAAAACCACAGTAAAATATGAATTAATGTTTCTATGCTTATCTGTTCCTTCAGTGTTGCTCAGTCTTCCTGGCTAGGACAGTTCCATATACATTTAAAATATCAATCTAATCTGCCCAAAGAGCTATTGATTTATCAGCTCCATCTCAGTGTCTCTATTGAACGTCTTCAGAAATCTGCCAAATATGTCTATCCTTTCCACTACTTCTATCAGTCCTCTAGCCTCAATGTCAGCTCATCTATTGATCTGAAAGCAGTTCTGGTCTTCCAGTCTACTAGCTCGCTCTCCTTTCTTCATGTTGTAGATGCGCGTGTAATTGGCGCATAAAATTTAAGGGTAATATTAGTGCTCCCTTCCCAATAACATTATTCTTAACAGTCCACTTCCTCTGAAATAAAATGTATGCAGTGAAACCAAAGGCTGGGGGGTATACAGCATGGACAAAGACAGAGAATCATTTTTAAAATGTATATGAAAGAAAGGAGAAAAAGTATCTTCCCCCCAGTGAATATGGTTATTATTAATGTCAGTGAGCATTCTGAAGAGCAGCCTAAATTTGCTGGGGATTCAGTTTCCACTAAAAGTCAAAAGAAGTTCAGAACTTCCTCAGCCTACCTTGTTTCAGTTCCATGTGCTAGAGCTGATCCCATCCTTTCTCCATTAGCCCGACCCAAGGCCCTTTGTCTAGAAACCTTGAGACAGATTAATCTTTCTGTCCACACACTACACTTGTAGATCAATTCTGAAAAGATATTTCCACCACAACTCATGCAAAATATGCAAAAAATATACTAAGTGACAACTTGAGGAATAAAGAGTCACCCATTCCACCAGCAATTGGCTGCTATTGGTGAGTGCAATTTATCTATAATTAATGATTATTCCCTGCTTGCCAAAGTGTTCCAGTCACCTACTGCTTGTCTAACAAACTTGTGCAAGAGCACAAGGCGGAAAGGGGAGCTGTCATTTGTTTCCATCTGTGCTGCTTTGTGCAGTCAGTGACATCTGGAAACTTGACACAGCAGAACACCACGGCAATCCCCAGCAGAAACGAGCAGCTCCCATTTTCAGGATGTCTTTCATACAGTATTCTGCTGATAACAGAAGAGTGACTCGAGGAACCAGCTGACAGGCAAACAAACTTGGCTTAACCTCTCTTTCCAAATTTCGTTTTAATGTTCAATTCTTGGTTTCATTAAGAGTCCAAAGTTTTTTAGTTTCAGCTACCAGATTTTTCACTATTGGGATTTCCTATGAGCAAATGCCATATGAAAGCAGAGTTCATTTCAAGGAAGTGTTTCACAAGCCTATTAATTACTCTGCATTCAAACATGCAGAGAGGCAACAATCACTTGGGTAATCTCCCCACCAACCCTGTTGCTAGAAGAACATGCACTTTGGGGAACGCTAGCTTAGGCTGGCAAAAAATGTTGGTATAAGCACTGTGTTTATTTTAAACCAGCAAAGTCTGTGCCCTACCGTGTCTGTCTTGGGGACCTGAATAAACCTAAAAGTACCTGGAGCTGTTGGACTACTTTTTAAAGCGAAAAAATAAATTTTATTAAATTACAGAACAAACATTTATAAAAGTGAAAATTAATCAACTTCTGCTTCTAAATCCCACTGAACAACTGCTTTTACTAGACAGAAATGTAACATGCTCAGGGAACTATGAAATGCGTTGTTGATATTTCAGTTTCATCTATGTATACTTAAGATTTCCCAGATAAGAACACTGAATGAGGACACTGTATTCATGGCTGTGTTTTCTCATACTTTTTTAAAACCCAGTTATGTTACACAGATAAAAATTTTAATGCAGACTCAGTTATACTTGTATAAAGATTACTTGCTCTGGCATAATTATGTCACTATGAATTCAGAATCAAACACATCTTTAGAAAGGAACTAGATACAACCTGATAGAAAAACGTGAACAACATTATGAAAGCAGAAGTGACCAGGAGATAAATATTTACATTGCATTGAAAACAAATTGTTAACATCTAAGTTGCTCTATCTTCTGTGATCATAAGTCATAGAAAGTGGAGAAGAAATCTGGAAAACAAAAACTTCAAGGTGTCAGCAAAACAGAAAAAGCCGCCATAGTAATCAAGGATATCAGGCCCAGAGCCCAGGCAGGAGTCTGAAGCAGAAGGAAGTGTTGTGCAAAGCTTTGCAGAATCACTTCTGCAAAAGGTTCCCTTTGATGGTTTATTTACAAATCAGAATTAGTGTCATAGACATTTTACCTTTTCAAAAGCTGTTCCTCTGCTCCTGCTGGGCATCAGAGAGGGGCAGCACAAAGCCTGGTCCCAGAAGGAGGCAGAGTGCTGGGCTCTCCTGTGAGTACACTCAACTACATATAGGTCCAAGTCAGAACTCCATGTATGAGAAAAGGTTTCATTGATAATTTTTCAATATTTGCTTTTTTTACTCTTTGTGGTTTATGACACCCACTTCAAAAACAGAAAATAACATTCTTTTCCCCTTTTCCAAGCATG
This sequence comes from Actenoides hombroni, assembly GCA_024336885.1. Taxonomy (NCBI): domain Eukaryota; kingdom Metazoa; phylum Chordata; class Aves; order Coraciiformes; family Alcedinidae; genus Actenoides; species Actenoides hombroni. Next base: position 498,083 of record WUAM01000160.1, on the reverse strand, counting down.
CATGCCAGTTACGCTGTCAGGCACAGGGAGCAGGGCTGCTCACAGGACCCTCGACCCTATTCCTGGTTCTCTCCTTGGCAAGGGGGTCCATTCAGTCAACGGCAGAGTGACAGCAGCACAGCAATGCAGGGGAGCACAGCCCTGCCCAGCCATCTTAGGTGCCTCTGGTGAATCTGTGCTCCCACACCACATCCTATAAGAAAAGGCTACCCAAGGGCCACTGGACGTATACTCAGAAGGTGGCAGAACTGAAATCCAACACTAGGTTTCCCAAGTCCAAGGTTTCTATTTGTTGTTGCATCATCTTTCCGTTGTACCAGCTAAACTTCCTCAAGTCACTTCACCTTTCTGATTTTAGTCTGGCAGCTCCAAAAAGGGAATACATTTCCCTGAGACATACAACTAACAGAAGAGGCAGCTGCCCGTGTAAAAACCTGAAGGCATCTGTGTATGGAATAAACCTTTTGTTTATCTTTGTGTGGATTCTAGGAGTTGGTAAGAACATGCCCCAAGTGAATTACCCTGTTATTGTAAGGTAATGCAGCTAATGCTGCAAACCTGATTGGACATGAGTACAATCAATAGATATAAGCAGAAGCAGCAGTCAGATTTGTTGAATAAATGAATTCTTGCAAGTTACTTGCTCAGCTGCTCCATCAATGACAAAACTCCCATCGATTTCAGTGGGAAGTAGGATCAGGCCCTGATTTCTGACACTGCTGATACCAGGAGTCTGTTATATAACAGGTAATACAGAATTAGTTAGAGTTTACAAAAAATAAAATAAAATAAACTTCTTTCTCTGCCCCCAAAATCCTGTGACCCCTGCACTACAATTCATCGTCTCTATTATTAATCTTTCCCCCAAACTGTAAAGCAACAGAGCAGAATGGCAGTGCCAGCTTTCCTGTTACTGTTTCTCACAGTAATGAACTTACTAGAGGCATTGGAGTATTTCAGGAGTATAGTAGGTTACAGACTAAGGGCTTTCCTTTAACTGTCACTTTATGTTTCTGCCTCACACAAAAGTAATGTATTTATACCAGCATCTTTGTCTCTTTCCTTGTTTGGTGGGGTTTTTTTAAGCACTTGGTTATGCTCCTTTAGTGATAGCTCCAAACCGACAAACATGGGCTGCCCACTTCATCAGCCAAAAGAGACTTTAAACTCAAGATGAATCAACTTGCATATTGTGAAGATTTACTCCCCTCACCTTACAGGTCAAGCACTCTTGGGTCTACAGAAATCTTGACTTGTGCCCTGAAACTGCTCCTTCCACAGAAGCTGGAGGTCAACACAGACAAACACCATGGGCTAATGCCAGCCAACAGTCACTTACCTTTGTAGACATAACTATGTTGAGGTGTAAGTTACATCCCTGTTTAAATGGGTGTAAACCTAGAACAGTTACATTTTCTCTAGCTTTCTACCTTTGCCAATGAAAACAATTCCAGACTATGAGTGCTTCCACAGCTTGCTGTACGTAGAATTTGGATGAAAAAGAGTGTGAAAGAAGAGACATTATTACTATTACCTGCCGAGCTGATCACTAATTGAATAACAAGGGAATGAAATAAAGGCATGTAATTTTGTCAGGTGAGAAAAAGAAACCTCAGAGAGAAAGTTCCAAGTCACAATTCAGAATACAGCTTCACAAACAGAAGCACTCTTCTCCAACTTACAACCTCCCTCTTGCTGACATAAAAGCATCCCTGTAGCAACTGTAGAAATCGACCCCTTGAAAGATCAAAGTCACTCTACTCCTCAGTTGTCTAACACAATGCAACGACCAGAACAAACCTGGAGTTAACGAAGAATCCTCAAACAATAGGACGCAGCAGATGAACAAGAGTAACAGAGCACTGACGGACCACCAGTGTGTTGGACGGACAAAACAAGACAGCTCTTTTATTGAGAAGTCTTGCACAATCACAGCAAACCTGTCCTAAAATGCATTAAGTATTATTCCATCAAATGCTGCAGTTGATGAAAAACAAGTTTAGGGCAGATATTTGAAAACAGCATCAGCCAGATCATTCCTAAGTAGAATTCCCATCAAATTCATTAGAAGCTGAGTCTGGCTAAATTTCTGAAAATCTTTTGACATTCAGAAGCACTTCAGAAATACACAAGACTAGAAACCTACATTTTAATACTTATTTTAATGTTATTTGACATTTCCCTTGTTCTTTTATTGGTTTTTCTTTTTAAGTTATCAGATCTCGCTAGGAAAAAATCATCTGGAAGTAGTGTGAATGTGAAGTAAATGGGGTACAAAAATAGAGGCCAATAACATACTTTGTACTATCCCTGGGGCACAAGGAGATGTGTCCAGCAGCGTTTGGATTACAAATAACATTCTGAAGCAATAAGAATTACCCCAAACCATCAAAATGCAGTTACTTTAATTCACAGTTCTAATGTATTTATTTATTTCAATTAGACTGTGATGGCTTTAGTTCATTACCTAGTTAATAAAGTGGATTAGATACTGTTAGTGCAGCACTGAGCACTTGTGCTTTCTATTTTTCCTAACAGCGTCCAAGATGTATTTGTCAGGAAACTGATGCTGTTTGCATGGAGAGATTCAGCAACAGCCTGACATGTATTAATAACATGATGGGTCAGGTTTTGATTCTTTTCTTGCCCCTAGGAAGGGGCCAACAACGAGAAGCAATTCCACCATTTCAGAGAAAGTAATTCCTTAAGGATTAAGCATGACCAGCCAGTACTTTGAAAACCACATCTGTTTTTGTCACCACAAAACAATATTTGACTGAAGACTTTTTACAATATACTGGAACAGCAGAAAGGTTTTGCTTCAGAACAGGTGTTATCTTTCTGAGAGTTTGTCTTATCTACACCCTCATACTGGAGGGGAAACCACAGAAAACCAACAGGATCTGAATAAAATCTCCAGGTGCAAGAACGTGGCTTGCTTTAAAGAAGTCCCCATACCCAAGTCATGGAGATGCATGACTTCCTACACAGCTACACTTGATATATTTGGCTTTTGTTTAGCTTCTGGAGCTCAAACACTTGGTTATACCAGAAAACAGATACTTTTTCTGAATGAAAGGCTCCTTTTGAGAACAATTTTTATAGTAGAGATGCAGTTCAGTGAGTGGAAATTTATTTTAATCTGCTTTGTGTAGTGATGGACAAAAGTAGCTTGCCCCTAGGAACAAGAGGGTATAGGGAAGGTCTTACATAACATAATCAGGTATATAGGAAAGGAAACAAAATTTAGACAAGAGCCTGAAAATGTTATGACAACCTTTGTCAGGCTGAATTTTCACATTTTAAAAATCAACCTTATTTCTTCAGACACACTACTTACATGAAATTTCCTTCTTTTTAATTATTACACACTCAACACATGAGCAGTTCTTTCATATTTACTTTTTTCTTGGATGTGCAAGAACTAGAAATGGGCTCAGAGGTCCCTGATGGAAGGTGTACATCTTGTTTGTCTCCCAGTGATCCTCCTCTTTTAGCCTGGACACAGAGAAAATGAAGGGGGGGGGAGGAGGGGGAGAGGGAGAAACTCTTATTTATCCCCACCTATCAGACTCTTTGGAACATTAAAAGAGCATTAAAACTGGATCTACAACCTATAGATTACCAGGAACTATAGAGAGTGGACATGAGTTTTCTCTCTGTAATCCATCCTACAGCCTCAGGAGAGTCCATGCCACTTCTACCCCTTGTGTGCCAGTTCATGGGGCCTTCTCTCTTCCTCTGCTTCTTCCTCTAAACACTCCCATATCCACACACACTCATTTTGCCCTCCGAACTGAAGCAATGACCCATTCCTTGTGATTAAATTAGCGTAAGTAATAAGATATCATAGAGCTGATTGATTTCCCCAGCAATAGTTATTAACCAGCTCAATTCAGAGGAAAGCAGAGCCATTATTCTAAACATTGATTCCTGCACAGGACTGCAGGAGAGGAGTGTGCTCAGATGTATGTAGCATGCATGCAAACAACTCAGTCCAAAAAAAAGAAAAAGGGAGGCTCCCCTTCCCAGCTGGCTACACAGAATCACTTTCCCCTTAGAAAACCAAAGACACATAAGGTGATAAAAGGACTATGTGAGAGTCTTGCTGAAGTTGCCACAATTATAAATTTAGTTCAAGGTGGCAGAGATTAAAATTTGTTTCACCCAGGCAGCAGCCGTTTGGGATTTCAGGGTAACCAATCTGGGGAGCTTCACCTATTTTCCCATGGCTGACTCTTCTAGTAACAGACACAGCTGGCACTGCTGCATCTCTCGGAAAGCATCCGTCGTTCCAATTCATCCATGATCATCCAAACATGGACACTTGTCCTCTGTGAACATCTGATGGAACACCAAGCTTACTATTCACAGGCTTGCTCTCTTCTTTTGCACCCACTTTTCCTTTTGTGACCCAAACCCTCCTGTTATGATCCCTCCTACCACCTTCAGCCTTCTTTCTCAGATGCTTTCTGCAGGATTTCATGCCACACACCACCACAGCATGGATGACTGTGGACTGAATTCCCCATTTCACTATAAAGTAGTGGTATTGGCTCTCCAAGTCAAGAAGGACAAATTCTTCTGTAGTATTCAAGGTCCAAAGATAAAATGCCAGTCTTCTAGCTTATATTCAGAGCCAGGAGACAACTGCCTTTGATCTTTCTCTCAATCTTTCACCATCATTTCACCTGCTTGGCATCAGTGTGGGGAAACCCACAGCCACTTTTCTTGGAGTTCTCAATGACAAGACCTCACTGAACATGGAACAACCACATCAGCACATAAAAGCACTTTCCACAAATGCTGCCTTGAGTCTCTTGCCATCCTGCTTCTTCCTGGGCTCAAGCATCCTTCCCTACACAATCAGGATAGCAACAAGTTTCTCAGGGCTGTTCTTCATATCTGAGAAGCTGCCATGCACCTGCTACTTATTGTCTCAAGACTGGGTTGTAATCACCATTGGCTTCTCTAGCAAAGCCTCACCAAGATTCAGCATGCAAGTGTTCCTCTGCAAGGTCCTAAGGCCCTGAGAACCAGGAAAGACCTGCCTTCTTACAGGAGAGATACCCAGATGTCTCTCTCACAGCTACACACTGAACTCTTTCAAAGAGAACATTCAAGCCATAAAAATCTTTCTGCAACTACTGGCATGGTTGCCATACGGTAGAAGAAGACAGAAGAACAAGAAACACTGACTGCACCAAAGAGAACACATTTTCTTTATCAAATGAATCTTGCTGTTATCACCCCTATCACCCTAGAACAGAAGAGGAAGAGTCTAGCTGTAGGTTCAAAACAAAAGCATAAAACCACTCCTTGGGCCCTGAATCCTTAAGGAAGGGGTTCAGGGAAAAGCAACAAAAGTGAGGGAAGGCACACAGTGATGCTCCTTCTAGAGAACCAAAATACTCTCCAAGCTCCTGACCATGTCCAGAACATGGGCTTCTTGAGCCAGGAGGATTTTATTGTATTTAATAATCCTAGATAGATTTTTCTTCCATTAAATAATCTGGAAGCTTTTTGAGCCTGTGTGAACTTTTTAGGATCTGTGACCCGCTGTGGCGAAGACTTGCATAGCTTAAATAATTTTTTGAGGAATAACTTGTATCTGTTTATTTTGAACTTTTTTCAATGGTTATCTCATTTGAAGCCCTCCTGGTTCTTGTAAGGCAGCTGGAACTGGAACTTACTGTGTGGAGGGGAAAGTCAAGCATATTAAGTCACACAAAAAATACATGGTGTGGGTAACCTCAAGAAAGTAGAGTGGTACAAACTACAGAGAAAACTATGATAGAAGTCAGAAGGAAGTTTGTAGAGCCAGTGAATGAAGCAGTCATACATTCAAGCTGTAAGGAACACTAAAGAGCAACAAATAGCCTCACAGTAGTTCAATTATACTGCCATCAGTTTCAGTTCTGGTCCAAATAGCTCTCTCCTCTTCTAGAATTCAAAATGAGATGTATTACACTTTAAAGAATCTGTGAGAGTGTATGGGTGCCTATGGGACTTTTTCAAGTCACTTATTTGTCCGAATGCCATCGATTTTTCTCCTAATTGTTATTCACTATGCTAATTTCCCTCACAAATCTCACATGCTATTGATCAAAAAGTAATAAACTCTCCAGCAAACAAAACAAGCATTATTGCAATGTTGGGAAAACATCATTTAATATCAATACCATATTTACAATTATCTTTAACCCAAATTTCACCCATGATGCAATGCATAATCAAAATCAGAGAGCTACAGGCAAAAGGGTAATATTAAAAGGCTCCCACTAGACTATTTTCTAGTAGATTATAAGAAGAAAGGCTGAAACAGAACAATCTCTAACAGTTTAAGATATATAGTTAATGCTATAAATAAATGCTGCTGAATAAACTATAGCCTCCCTGGTCTGCCTCCCTTCTTCTGTTATTTGGAGACAGTCACCACAAAGATAAAACAGAAGTTAAAGGCAGCATCAGTATCTGTGCCAAAATACCAACCTATGGAGGATCAAGCCTCATTTAAATTGTGGTTTCAGCATTTCATTTTATTTTCTTGATAAGGATACACTGGATTCAATCCAGGTTCCAATACATGTCTCCTGGTTTTCCTCCTCTTGAGTGGTAATGGTAGTAGCAACTAAGTGGTAGCAATTTATCATCACTTCAGTCTTGAATCTTGTTCCAAACATTATGAATTCCCCCAAATGATCGGTCTTCCTTTTACCCCTGTAATTTTCTGGATTTTGTCTTTAATTTCTTATTTTCTTCACACTAGCTTGAAAATTATTGCTCATTTCCTTCTCTAACATACTTTCTTTCAGTGCAAACTTTAGCTAAGTTCCTGCAAAGTCAACGAACTCAACCTGGTATAAAGCAAGTACAAAAGAGATCAAGTCCTGCACAGGACCAGAGAACTATCCCAAATTTGGATGGTTAAGTCAGATTGTTATTAATCCATCTCTTCTTTTGTTTCCTCTACCCGCAAAGTATTTCTTGATAGAAAATGGACTGTTCATGCTTCAGCTCACTGTGTGCATTTCTGATGAACTCAGATGGGAACTTCACCCTGCACTGACTACAGTGAACTGGTTTGATTGCTGACTGCAGACAAACAGGCATCACTGGAAGTGGACAGACAAAAAATCTTAAAGGTTGGTGGGTCAGGCAGCTAGACAAGAGCAAGCACACAAGACTGGATGCCAGGACTGAAACACATAGTTCTGAGGAGTTTAAAAGCTGATGGAAATCCCAGAAGATATCTTTATTTGGCACCACAGCTCATCTTTATTTTAAACATGAGCGTGGTGTCTCATATTTGGGTCTGAATCTTCAAAATTCATAGGGTTTGGATCAAATGTTCCAGTTCAGTCCTACTCTGAGGGAATCTAAGGTTCCCAGATATTTTCCTATAGTTTTCTCTTCCTGCCCTCTCTGGACACTTTAAAATCTATCTTTAACGAGTCCAAGCACACTCAGATTCAAAGATACTATTTCCAAGTTGCATATTTCCAAGAGCTACATGTCACAGAACGTGACGAACACAGAAAGCTGTAGCGTGGGTGGATTTGTGAAAGAAGAGCTTTTGAGTGTGGCCTGCCATTCAACTCTGCACCTGGCAAAGAGTGAAAACAATCCTAGCAAGCCAACTAAAACAAAACAAAAAGCAGGAATGGAATCAGCAATCTCAGGGCAACTCTTGCCACAGCCCTCCTAAAGTTTCACAAATCCCACATTCCCTCCAGCTGGAAGAGCAGCCAGGTTTCTGTCACTAACCGAAGCCACCAGCATTCGTGTGACTGGCCATCTCCCGAACGAGGATTATTGAGGTAATGGGCCAGTTCCCTCGCTGGTGTAAAGTGGCATCGTGCCAGTCATGACATACCAGCTAAGGATCCAGTCCATGGTTTTGTGCATCTTAATAGGCAGAGATGGAATTATTTTGTCTCTGCAATTATTTCTGACTAATTTCTGCTATTATACCTCTTTGCATCCAGCACACCCCTGGCGAAAAGTAGATGATTTCTCTGGTGATATCAAGCCAAGGCGCCAATCAAAACAGAGGTTATTAATATAACGCTAAAAAATATCTCTAATTAATTTCATAATATTTGAAATTCACATTCTGCTCCCCACACACCCACTGCAGTAGAATTTTGAAAATAAGTCAATTCTTGGAACAATCTGCAAACAGCAATATTAATAACATTCGGTAAATTGATGGCACACCCTTCCTTGGATGGCTATGTTCGCTCCTCACTCCATTTCAAAACCAGATGTAGCGGAAATAAGCAGCCCAAGAATGGACAAGGAAAAGTTTTAGATTCAGGGAAAGACTTCCATATGACATTGGTGAAAAGCCTTGATTTAGCGAGAAGACCAGGAAGAATGAGCAGCAGAGAGCACAGCACGTGTGTTCTTTTTTACCCTTATAACACAGTAACAAAGGTATGTCAGGTAATGTTGAATGAAACCAAATTCAAAAGCAATAGAAACGAAAAAAAAAAAAAAGAATTTCTGTTTTCTATGCAGCCCACAACTGAGTTATGGACCTGATTGCCTCATATAAAATATCACTGATTTAAGTATTTATAAAGATCCAAAAAGGATTAGTCATTGGCAATGATAATCAAAACAATAAGTTCCAACAAAAAAAAGATAAAAATGTGGTTGGGCACGTGCCAAATATCAACTGCCTGAGATAAAAATACCTCACGTGCAAAACACAATTCCACAGTTATAGGGTATCATGTAGGGTTTCTTCTGAAGCGCCTTGGCTGGCTACTGATGGAGGCAGGATATTGTACTAGGAGGCTTATGGATCTGATTTGCTGAGGCAATTCATAATCCCTTACTTAGCGATTCAGAGGGCAACAGGTGAAGTACTGTGGTGGTGCCAGTTGGGCAGACACTGAAAGGGGCACTAAGAGCACTCTGAGAAAAGATACCAGTGAATAAGGATCAGTTACCTGGGAATAAAACACTATTTTTTTATTTAAAAAGAGAGTCATGTAATGGTGGAGGCTTAGGAATATGCGTGCTGTGCTGCTAATGCTCAAACTGTGTCCTGCTCAGGCATAAACACAAGATTTATGGCTCCCGGCACCTTTTGTTTATGCTAAAATTAAATGAGAATTTGTAGCTGTTCAGCTAGTGAGGGCATAAAGCCTACACATCTACATACCCCCCGTTTCTCCTCCACAGCACAAAATACATACCTGGTTCTCAGGTTCATTTCCAGAAAAATGGTCTCATAGAGTCACTCATTTGAGCAACTTCTCC
>WUAM01000160.1:472269-488793 GCA_024336885.1 Actenoides hombroni | reverse complement strand
ATCAAAGATGGGTTGCAAAGTTTCCCTGTCCTGCAGAAAACTGAACTTAAAGAAATATATATATCTATATCTTAAGCAAGTTGTGCAGTGCAGAAAAGGATATTCTGCATTTCTTCCTCACGAGTTGCAGACGAGAACAATTCATAACCTGGTGGTCAGAGCATTTTCCACAGCTACAGAAACTTAGGGTCATGTCTTTGTTCTGCTTCATTCCATACCTGATCAACTAGACACTAATTTCAGTTAAAATAAACCATCTTTCCCAAGACAGCTTTTCTGAGGAAAAAAAAGCCATCAAAACTGGTAAGCCCTTTGAAAACATTTGAAATTCCATTTCAATAACAAGGTTTTCCTTTCAACAGATAGCAACTAGCTTTAACAAGGACAAAAGCTCTGCAACACCATGCAAATTTTGCATTTCTTTCTTCACCAAGTCCAGAGACACCAGAACACCCTAACTATTCACAGTGACAACTTTTATTTAGCTTACCAGCTTGCTCATCTTCACTGGTGTTTGCTCCAAATTGCTATGGGCTACAGCAATAACAAAATTAATCTAGCCAGTGAAAGCACCACCAGAAAAACCTTCACAGAACTCATCCTGAGATTTGTATTTATGAAGTGACACAACCCCTTTTTGTTTTTCTAGTTAAAGGCACCTCACAGCGTAGGATAAAATCAACTTAGCGTATCAGAATCATATTCTCAGTCAAACTTTGATAGACTCCAGGTCAATTTTTGAACCTTTCCTTAAGCCATCACGGATTCTCATTACAAGACATTATTCACCAAAAGGTTCAAATAAACAAACATGCTCTGGATGAAAACAGTTTGTGGTTAACTTTTGCTTTAAACAACCACAGCACGTGTGAACGTTCAGCCAGTGAGGGTCATCGTTAAAGCTGGATTTTGCTCAGCAATGCTGCTATCACCTAGTCACAGATGAAAACATAAATCCTGCTGTAAATGGCACTCCCTCGTTTTTATCAGCAGTTCTGAGGCATATCTTTTTGTAGCACAGAATAACTCATCTGAAGAGATAGTGTTGAGATGAATACACACCGGCTCTTCCCATTAGTGCCACTTCCACCATTACAAAGTGAATAACAGAAAAGTTCTTTTTTTTCAAAGGCACTCCCAGCTATATTATAGCCAAGTCTACAAGTAAAACTTTTTACATTTGGCACATTTACTAAAATAAAAAAGATCCAACGTTACTTACAAAGTCACATGGAATAATTTTTGGGGCTACATTCACCAGTGCAGAGGAAGAGTAGTAGGTGGTGATGCCAATTTCTATTCAAGAAGTCCCTGCCCGGTTAAGGCATTCATGAGGAACACGGGAAACATCTGGCTTGTCTACTTGAAGGAACATGAACTGTCAACTCTCACCATCCAGGATGGTACATTACCTCCTATGTTACTGGGTGGGTAGTATGGAAATTTCTCAGTCCTTCTTGTAGGACCTTGCTTCCTTGCTTTAACAAATACGCTGTGTACCAAGAATTGCAGCCCAGCTGTCTCACTTGCTAGATGAACATCCTAAGCTTTGCAAATGAGTTTGGTACCCCTATAAATAAAAACCAAGTGCCAACACGGGCGAGGCAGAGCATTTTCCACCAAGCAATGGTTAAAGTGTTCTCCCAGGAGGTAACGTCACTTTCCCCAAAGCAGAAGAAGAAATCAAACATGGATCTCCTGCATCTATTGTTCAGAAAGCCTCTCGCACCACGTATCTTTCCCTTACAAGAAACATGCAAGTATTTCTTATCAAAACAGTATTATTTTGAATGAAAAAACAAAGCCAAAGAAACCACATTGTTTTTTCCTACATCCCAATCATTTCTCACTGCACAAGACTTTTGTGGTATCTAAGACACAAGGTGCACTGGCTCCATGAGCAGATGCAATGGAGCTGTACAAGATAGAAAAATACCAGTTTTCCAAGTGAGTGTACATGGGCTTATTGCTTCCTAATTCGATGTGTTCCTCAGGAAATCCCAACCTCTTCTTCCCACCTCTCCAAAAATTTGTGAGGATGTCTTTGTGAACGTTTCCTGGATGAATGCATTCACAGCAAGACACTTCCCTTCACCATCAACATTTCCAAAGCCTGTGAAAGTCAAGGCAAGGGGACACATCCACTTGTTGTCACTATACAACAGTGAATTAGACCACATGGGGCCAGCCAGAAATCACAGTCCCTCCATTTCCCAAATTCTCTTGTCTCCCTCGCCTCGAACCTGCAACTTCTCCACAGTGACCCTGGTACAGAGTTGTGGTTTTGTCTTACTGAACCAGCTTATTCTCTTTTTCCACTCCCAATTCAGTCCTCCTTGGTCAAAAGTTATCTTCAACATAGCTTAATAGCAAGAAACATTCCGCAAAGGCTGCATAGCAGTATTTTGTTCTTAACATACTGGGAAATGAAGTATGCAGGTTTTGGATTCTAGGATCCAGACCATCTGTTAAACCTATCAGAGGTTTGAATTCTAATTTGCTGTTGATTTAAAAATAGTCCCAGCATTACCCTGTCATTTTCTGTAAATTATATATTATTTAGTTTGCCATTTTTAAATATTATAGCGTCGTCTTCTCTCTTCTCTTATGGTTTAATTTAGATTCCTTATCATCTGCACTAGTACTATTCTCTCCTCCCAGTAACTGATCCTCACCCCTGTTCTTTGCCAGGGAACCTACCAGACTCCTCACAGACTCAAAAGCTGGCTCAGAATATAACACTATAAGCTGAACACAACTTCGCTGCTGCAAGATGCCATCCCCTGTATAAGAAGCAAACTCCAACAAAAGTTTATTTATTCTGTGGATTTCATCAGTTTACCTATAGTCCCCATAGCAATCATATATCATGCAGTAAATTGTATTACTACCTAAGTGACTGGCAATTAAGGTATCACTGCCACTGCATTACACTGAGAAGCTTCAGAAAAATTTTCCTAGAGAGTCTCAATTTGCATTTTTCTGAATGAAAATGGATCTCATTCTCATATTTTATCTTTTGCAATGGCCGCTGCTGATAGCATCATGGATTCTGCCATGGTATTGCCTTCCCAGTCCATCTCACAGAATATAAATGAAAGGGCTTCAGTCCATTCCTAACAGGTGTGCAAGAAGGTAGCTCTGCCCAGTATAATACTGGCCTTTCCTGCTGAAGTGACTATCAGCTAGAGCAACAAAACCCCGACGGTTTAGTTGTATTGCAGATTACCTGGATGCTTCTGTAAAATCCTACAGAAATCATTTTTATTTGTATTTATACATCCCAGAAATGAAGGCTGCAGTTCTCAAGCTCTGGCAGCAGCCGTCACAGGCTCAGCCAGCAAACAGGGACAGAACATTGGGCTGACCGAGGTATAAAGAAAACCCGACACTGCAGTTCCCCACCAGCTCTGCTTCGCAAAGGATGATACAGCAGAGCTTTGTGAAGATCACGACTTTTTCTACCCTTGTACTCTAACCGCAGCCAGGGGAAGACAGACTCAAGGCCCACATTTGATACTCTTTCTGAGAACAGTGGCATACATAGATATTTCATGCCCTGGCACATTCCTGCCCCCCTCACTTCAGCCACTTGATAGGAAAGAGAACTTGGCCCAAAGGGGACTATACGCATGCTCTACCTTATTAATTATTTGTAAAACACGCACGTCTAAAGCAGGGATTCTCAAACATGGCCAGCGTACAATGCATTTATTTCTCATTACTCAGTTGTATTTTGGTTTAGCAATCACAACTGCAGCTGTCATGAATTTGGGTGGCTGCAGATGCAGCCACATGAAAAATGAATCGTGTACAGCGGGTGACATACGAGCGGCTCCTGCCCCTATGAATTCACAGACTAAGCAGGATGATGAACAGAACAGGAATTAAAAAAAAAAAAGTAAAAACAAGGAAATTGTAATCTGACAATTCTTGGGAGTTTATTTAACACTTGGGGTGATTTCTTTTTTTTTTTTTTCCTATTACTAATCAATTCCAAACTAGGCTATCTTGGAGCTATCAGCCCTCCACGTGCAGAGCAATCCTGCCTCTCAGGCACACTGTAACCAAACTCTAAACATCTGTGTAACATTCACTGCAGATAACAGACCTACTGCAAACTCTGTAATCCTCAAGCCAGTTCTTCCTCCAATATTTAATTTTTCCTATTACGGATGACTAAAAATTCATAGATATTCACCAAAAATCAAAGTAAAAGGATGTTATTAAATGCAAAACCAGCACTACACCCCTTCACACACTGAAATCAACCACTGCCACAAGTGCTCAATACCCCTAAAGACTGGACTAATTTGTCTCAGAGTTTATAACGCAAAAATCTTCTAATACCTTTACAATTATAGAACCGACCCCTTTAAAACTTTGAAGATCCAACATTTTGTCTTACAAAGAACATGCTTATTATTACGTGAGTGTTTTGGGGGTTACAACCAAGACGTAACATCTACTGACCCTATCACTGGGGATGTCAAAAACCTCAGCCACTGAGCCTGCTGGTTGCAAAGTCTCTGGGTTGCAGACAAAGATCAGTGCATCTCCCAGTTCAAGTTACCACATTTTTCCACATACCTTTAAATCTCCAGTTACAGATTTGAAGGCCCTAACTCACTCTCCAGTCACTTTCTCTTTCCACGTCATAAAAACACAAAACAATCAGACAGAAGTTACTTGCCCACATTTAATGAAGATGCATTTGGAGTCGGGACCGAGGCTTCTAGGAAACGTACCACAACAAGGAGTTCAACGCAGCTGGCTCCTGCTGCACTTCTGCGAAGCTCATGTGACAACAATACATCTATCCTGACAAACAAATTACTAGGGAGAAATGACCAATGAAACACTCATTTCACTCTGCCAATTCCTCTAGGGAACGAAAGACCAAGAAGGTAAACAGAAAGAAAAAAAAAAAAAGGCTGGAAAAACCCAAATAGAACAGATGAGGAGAAGAGAGAAAACAAGCCATGCAGTAGTAAAACGGACACCAGCATGACCTTCGTAGAGAAGTGAATGGGACTTTGACACAGTCTCAGAGGGGTTTTAATTCCCTCCAATGGATCAACACAACACTACAGCAACTTCCCTAGGGTCTAGAAAACAAGCTCTGTGAGGAGCAGCTGAGGGAACTGAGGTTGTTCAGCCTGGAGAAGAGGGTGCTCAGGGGAGACCTCCGCACTCTCGACAACTCACTGACAGGAGGCTGGAGCCAGGGGGGTCAGTCTCTTCTCCCAAGGAACAAGTGATGGGACAAGAGGAAATGGCCTCAAGTTGCACCAGGGGAGGTTTAGGTTGGTTATTAGGAAAAATTTCTTCCCAGAAAGGGATTGTCAAGCACTAGACCAGGCTGTCCAGGACAGTGGTGGGGTCCCCATCCCTTGAAGGCTGTAAAAGCCATGTAGAAGTGATGCTGAGGGACATGATTTGTGGTGCACTGGCAGCACTGAGTTAACGGTTGGACTTGATGAGCTTGAAGGTCTCTTCCAACCAGAACAATTCTGTGATTCTCCTAGTACTGGATGTACTGAACTTTAGGTGTACACTGAAGGCTGGACCCAGGAAAGCCACAGTGCTCAGCCCTTGGCAGGGCTGCTCCAAGGAACACCATGCCCTGACTGCCCGGCACACTGCAGCTAGAGCAGGCTCCAAGAGCTGCCCCTATCCTCATTCTTGACCTGGGGTTTGCTTCATGTCGGAGACAGACACAAGAGGGCTGTGGCAACACATGGCGGTGGCCTCCGACAGACTCTTTAAACCATAAGTGTACATTAAGACTTTGTTTTGGCCAGACTCTCATTTGGGTGGTTTCTTTTTACTACTTTTTAATTGCTCTAATTGAAGGGGGAATATTTCCCTTCATTTCTCCCATTCAGCCACTTCACCTCCTCCCACCCACCACTCCTTTTTGAGCCTCTGCCTGCAAACACCACTGTTAGTCATATTTCTGTGTTATGCTGAAAGTTGGTTGGGCCTTCCCCCTCCCTTCGATTCTGTTGGAAAATAGAGAACAGATGAATTTCATTAACTCCCTTGGCTTGTAGGTTGACGCATCCTACTACTCGTAAACACAGGGATTAGCTAAGTCCTTCTAATAAACAGAAGAGCAGAAAAAAAGATCTGTCCGCTATTTGTTTAAGGGATTTTGTGTTTACAAAGGAGAAGGAAGCATATGTGAGCAAACCTGCTATTTAGCCCTGACTGAAGGAGGGTGAGAGTGGCCCACAATGAGGACAGAAAGGCTCTCCTCACAACCACTTGAAATCTAAGAGTCCCACCTACAGAAGGGCTGGCAACGGTGCCCCTGCACCACCACCTTCACAATCCTTTATAGACCAGCAGCTTTGTGACTCTGGAGAACACAGCTCAAACCCAGACCTGCACGGTAGACTTGGTAGGTCACTAACTGGACTGATTTCCTTGTTTTTGTGAAAGCATTCAACTGAACAGCTCAAAGCAATGCTCCCCATTCTGGTAGATGAAGGAAGGTGAACTGCCTCCATTCTCTCAGATGGGGCAGAAAGGAGCAGGCTCTTCCAGAATAACTTGGGAAGCATTTGGCACCTGCTTCCTTAATGCAGAACAGGCTTCCAAATCCCCAGCAGATTTTTTGCTCAACATTTGATATCCATTTTTCACATCCAATTATTAATCTGCATATACTGAATTCTTTGGTTTCTGCAGATCTGCCTGATTATTTAAGCCCTGAAATAAGAAGGCAGAAAATGAGAGAGAAAATGAAGATCTGATTCCCAGATGGATGCTAAAACTGGGAGGGAGGTGGGGGCACACAGACTAAGTCATTATCATTTCAGGATTTATTTCTTGCACTGCAGCCTTAACTAAACAAACATTTGAATCAGAAGAGGCAGAGTAGTTTGGGATTTAGTAGTGATTTCCGTGAATGACCCTGGCTTATTCCAAGTTCTTAACACCAAAGCCTTATATTTCAAGGTCTTCCCTGTCTGCTGTTACCCAGGACCGGTGGCCCCAGTTTACATTTCCACTCATAGAGGAAGAACCATACTTGAACAAATCTAACACTACTGATATATAATGGAATGCCTTTTATTTTTAATGCCATCAGGATACGCACTGTTATAGGCATTCCCAAAAGTAGTGAAAGTGAAGAAAATAATCTGAGAGATCAGTTTGCAATAAGAGACTTCTATGGACAACCTCAGATTCTTCTGGCCAGAAGAATAAAACTCTTCAATGATTTTTTTGTCCAAATCTGTCTTTTCACTAACACCCTTTGAATTTTTACAAACCCCTCCAAATAAACAAGTCTGTTCCTCTTTTTAAACTGTTTTCATTTTCTGATAAGGAATCAGATCCTGAAAAGGTCAGAAGCTGCACCAGCAGATTAGTAGGTGCTTCCACTGATTGCAACTGGGTTATGCAAAACACATCTCATTTCCTTTGAGCTCTCAAGCCAAGGTTTGAATACAGAGAGTGAGCAAATATAGAAGCACAGCTGCTTTAAGCTTCCTCTGATCCTCACTCATAATGCACAAGTGGTGCTCCTGCACCAAACCGCTCTGCGATCAAAACCAGCTGATCCTGAGTTTATCAGAATGCTACTGTTCAAATTGCAGTTGAGTTCCTACATTTTCCCCCTAGTACGTTTTACGGGGGTCCTTGTATATCTGATCAAACGCTGGAGCAGCCACAGCTAGTAAGTGTTGCTCATGTTTCCCTTCACAATTTTTTTCTGATGCTCTCCATTGCCTCGTGTGGTCATCGGGGTTCCTGCCTCCAGCTCCGCTCAAAAGGAAGCGTTTATCTCCTCCTTTCCTTGTTTCAATGGATCAGAGATGGACACACATAACATCCTTTACTTGGACATCCCAGAGTGCTTAGCACTCATTAAACTCAAATGAAATAAGAGAACATAAATTGTAAAGGAAGGTAAATTAAATAATTCTTTAAGGCTTGATTCAAACACACTCAACTCAAAACAACATGGGAGGAGGGAATCCACTATTAAGAGTAATTCAACTGCTTTATCTTACCAGAGAAATAAAAAAACAATGGGTGTGAAGGCCTCATTTGCTATATGGCATATAAGGTACCACACTGGCTCACCCTGAGTAGTTCCAGGTCACAATCAGCCAGCTTAATTCATGGAAAAGATGACAATTTTTACTTCCAAGCTTTAGGAACCATGTTAACAACCACCTAAAAATTCTGAAGTGAGTTTCTAAGATCAGATACTAATCTTCTAACCCTGCCTGGCTTCCTGTGGACTCAGCTCACTGTATTTCCTTCACCCAGCCACCCTCATGGGCTGTGAGCCAGTGCCTTCTGCGGAATAGAGATCAGTAGAGTTTTCCTACTGGCCTCATGGGAAATTCTGTTTGACCATCATCTGTGTTCAATGCAAAGCACCTACCACATGCAGTGTGTTTAAGATCAGATCATTAACATCCAGCTCAAATAATGCGGCTTGAAAACTCCTTGGACATCATTTCAGCAAATCTTCTTATGGTTATAACTCCCTTTAGCTCACAGGAGACTTCAGTCATCTGCCACAGACTAGCTCACAGGGTGTTCTGATGGCAGCAATGTGAATCACAGAATCAAAGAATATCTTTGGTTGGAAGAGACCTTCAAGATCATCTAGTCCAACTTTCAACCCAACACTGCAAGCTCACCACTAAGCCATGTCCCTGAGCACCCAGTCCCATGTAGTTTAAATGCCTCCAAGGATGGTGACTCCCTGGGCAGACCATTCCAATGTTTGATAACCCTTTCAGTGAAGAAATATTTCCTAAGATCCGGCGCAGCTTTCATCCATTCCCTCTGGTCCTGTCATGAAGAAACATTCTGTGAAGCAAGTGTCTTTTCAAGGCTATGCTGTATTCCAGCAGTGCCTATCAGGTAATATTTGCAGGAGCTGCTGGTTTAAGTGTGCAGTGATTGGGTACTCTCTAAGTAATACTAAGTGTGTCCAGGTTCACCTTACGCAGCAGAGACAACAAGCAAAGCTGTTAAATTGTCCTCCTTGAACTTACAAACCTTTCCAAAGCAACCTCTCTGCACATAAGCAGCTTTGCTCCTGCTTGAAACAGCTCTGCTTACCCATGTTAAGCCTGCCATGCAGGAGAGACCATTTCCTCTTATTTCCACCCCCCATAAAAAGTTAAATTATTAAAAAAAAAAAAAAAAAGGGAAAAAAAAAGAAAGAAAGAAAGAGGGAAAAAAAGAAACCTTTTCTTGGGTGGTTGCAGGTCACTCTGGATCAGTGAGGTTTAACTTTAGTGCGTTGTGATGAAATATTAATACCGAGTCAGTGTGTTTATTTCTTCAAGCGTCTGGAGCCGCTGAGTGTTTATGCCTGAAGATTAGCAGGAAGTGTGCCCATGCATAGTGGCCCTGTGCTTAGAAAGTCCGAGATTTCCACATTTGAAGACTGTCCACGGCACATCAGCCACATCGGCCCGTGTGTCAGTTCCGCTGTGAGACAGAGAGTTGGTCCCACGAGATTCCAACCCCACAGCGAACCAACAGATTGTCAGGTTGATAACAGTGAGAGAGGCACGTCTCAGTCCCCTCGCTTCCAATCAGAGGTACTCGGACTTATCTGGAGCAAGCAAAATGAGGCCATAAACTTACCACCAGCAACCGAGACGGTAAGAGGGTCCCAATTTATTCTTTGTGACAGCAAATACCCTCTGGCCAGGTATAGCTTGCTTTATGTTTCAGCATCTAAGACGTTACTTGTTAAAAATATAGTAATTCAGTTCTCTGTGTTTTGAAGAAAATAATGAGCTCATCATATGGTAAACAGACACCATTCAATGAGTTATAAAAGGCTTCCAGAGCGTCTCTTGTAAGACACAGCAACAGCAAATGCTCAGAGAGGTGGGGCCGGGAGAATTGTTTGCACAGAAGGCTGGGACACCGAGGGTTGAGCGAGTGCCAGGAAATCTATAGCCTCCCTCAAACCCAGCCTGCACCAGTTCACTCCAAAAACATGTAGGACAGGAAGCCACTTGCCTTTCCCATTCAAAAGGTTAGGAGGGTCCTAAAGGAAGGGCAAGCGTAGGAGCAAAGGCAAACGCAGAGGAAAAAGGATACTGCAACGTCCTGCCCCAGTTTCACAGCCCGTTCGGGGGCAGATCCACTTCCCCTGTTCCTACAACAAGTGGAAACAGGATTCGTATTTTGGCTGCGAGTCTCTCTCGTGTCACTTACATGGGGCCATCTCAGAACCAGTCTTTTTAGGTGGGTGCTTCTCCAAATGGATGAGTCATGAAACCAAGGTCCTGGCCCCACAGCAACGTTCAGTTTGGATTTCCTTGCTCTAGTTTTAGTTTGGCACTGACAACTAGTGCCAGAGAAGCAAGAGCTGCTCAAAAGGAAATGCAAGCTACTCAGCTTACTACACAGAGCAATTTTCCTCCAAACAGTAGCACAGGAAGACTTTTAGAGTGAAATACAAAATTTTAGCATGGTGAAAAAAGACACAAAGGATTCTTATGGGACATAAGGAACCTCTGCACATGCTGAGAAAAGTTTACAATGCAGAAAGGGAAGGGGACGCTGCTTGGCAAGGCTGCCAAGGCGGTGGCTCACACGGACAGCGATCGGACGTGACCGTGTGAACAGAGAGAACCCAGCACTTTCTGTCATGGGAGGGACACAGAGGTGGGGTTTCTGAGGAAGGCTGAAGTGTCAGGCTCAGAGCACCAAAATCAGCCTGCTCTTTCCGATGTCTGTGTTGACGCCTGGCACGTAGGTGATGGGAGTATGGCATTCAAACTGGCTGAGCTCACGTCTAGCGGATCTTTGACTATGTTACATTGCAGGGCTTCCTACAACACTTGAGGATGATTCAATAGTCCACCAACTACCATCTAGTCTAGATACACACTAGTGTGGAGAATTTTTAATTCTAGTCCAATTATGTAAGAAAAATTTAATGGACATGATAAAAAACTTATCATCTCTACAATCTTAAGGGCGTAAGTCAAGAAATATTCCTCTCTAAAGAACAGTGGCAGCTTCACTAACATCATACACACCTCAGTATGTATTAAACTACTTACACCTGCAGTATAGAGTTGTGTAAATCTGAGAGCAAACACAGATGATGCAGCAATCCTACAGAACTGTAATTGTTAAGAAAACAGCACAATATTCAGAATGGGGGCTGGTTCTGTCCTTTAAAATGCCTGAAAAAGAGGGAAAGGCAAATATTCATTCCCCTTTAAGAGCCCCTCCAAAAATAAAGACATGTATGTAGACAGGAACACGCACAAAGAGATTTTCTCTGCTTGGCATAAACACTTGCAGTATAACTAGTAAGACACACACACACAAAGAGGAAAAAATAAATTAGAGAAGTCATAATAGTACTATAATAAAACTATAAAGCAGGAGAGCGCTCCAGGCATTTGACACGCGTCTTGGCGCTTCTAATGAGGGAAAACAAAAGACTGAAAGTGCATCCCCAAGTGTGTGTGTCTGTGTGTGTGTGTGCCTGTGCACGGCCGTGGGAGAGGGAGAGAAGACGGCGATGATGGTTCTCGAGGGGGAGGTGGATGCTGCTCGCTGAGGCCCATCAGGTAGCAGTAAATCTCCACCGTCGGGCACACCCCGCCTTGCTCCTCATGCTACATTAGGCATGTTGTACTCCCTTTGGTTTATGGAGGGTTGTGGTGCTAAATGAGCTAGAACAAGAGCTGCAGTATCAGGGGATCTAGTGACTGTCTCCACCAAGCAGCTCCACTAAGTGAGGATTTCTCCATTTCCCTCTTCCTCGCTTAGGATTGTGACAGAAAAGGTGTCAAACTCCCACCTCCCCAACTCCAGCAAGTGATTTATGTACATCCCAAGCCTCTGGTTCTGTATTCTGCATTCCAGGCCCTGGGAAAGGTGTCATTTATCTCAGCTGTCACTAAAATGCAGGTTTGTGCCTTCTTTCTTAATTTGTTAGCCTCTGCTTTGCACAGAAGCAAAGCATCTGCACTTTCCTACCAAATCACCGGCACTTTTGGATGGACAGGTCACACAGCAGCATACTTTAGAAAAGCAGAACTATGTGCAATCTTACCTTAAACCCACGGGTGGGAGTGTAACAGTCAGAGCTGCTGCTGCTGCCCGCTGGCATTCTTAGCCTCTCCTGGAACCAGCTTTCATCCTGTCTTTCCCTCAGCTATCCTTCAGTTACCTTTTGACCTTTCAGAATTTTAAATCGATTCATTTCATTTTTTATTATCTTTAACTAACAGCCACAGTTCAGGCCACCGCTGTATTATTTTCATGCTGTAAAAGATCAAGAGCAAGTTCTGCACAAGTGCGTAGGCCATGCAGGAATACAGGCGGGCAAAAATCCAAAACCAAATCGTTTGCCAGACATTCATAACATTTCAAAACATGTTTTCATGTCACGTCGGGGGGAAAAAAAGCAAATCATTTTAATGGAAAAAAGAAGTGAGATGGGCTGTGAAAGTAAACCAGCAGTCTCTACATTTTTTAAGGTACTGAATGTGGATTCAAGTTCCTTCTGGAAACTAAAGATGCAGCTTCAACCTTTAGGTTGTAGAGTGCTCCATTATGGGATTCTAGTCTGCCTGATAGCTGATGAATTCTGACTATGATTATGAAAACGTCACTTGAACAATCACCCTATTGTCTGCATTAGGCAACAGACACCTGCACTGACAAAACCACACACGATAAGAAAGCACAATCTGAACTAGACCTACAGGATGATCAGCTTTGTATTAACTACCACATCTCAAGAGAAGTCATTGTGTTGTCAAAATCTAACCAATGCTTAGCTATAGATGAAGAGCAAATAGAAAATTAGTAAGTGAAAAAGCCAAAACATTAAGTTCATTTTACCACCAGTGACTCCAAGATCTTGAACATCACATGCAGTTCTAGTTATCTCAGAGATATGTAACAGCAAAATTACAGAAAGGACAACAGGAATACAGAAAGGACAACAGGGTTCAACAGAACCATAGAATCAATTCAGTTGGAAAAGATCTTCAAGATCATCAAGTCCAACCATTAGCCCAGCACTGCTAGTGCACCACTAAATCATGTCCCTCAGCAACACATCTACATGACTTTTAAAGCCCTCCAGGGATGGGGACTCCACCACTGCCCTGGGCAGCCTGGTCTAGGACTTGGCAAACCTTTCTGGGAAGAAATTTTTCCTGATGCCAATCCTAAACCTCCCCTAGCACAACTTAAGGCAGTTTCCTCTTGTAGCATCACTTGTTCCTGGGAGAAGAGGCTGACCCCCACCTGGCTCCAACCTCCTTTCAGGTAGTATTCAGAGATAATACAGGAAAGACAGACAGACTAAATAGACTTCTAGAAAAGAGAGATGACTATGGAGGGATTACTACAGAAGTCTGAAAAAACAGAGATCAGTAACAACTGCAACACCATCAGTCGTATGAGGACAGTTACTAGAAATCATTTATTCATTGGTTTCTAATGAAGCAAGAACATGGACAATAACATGCATTTGCTGGAAGCCTGGGGTACATCAGGATATGCCATCATGGTCTCGTGATGAAAACGAAGCACCTATCTTGGATGTGAAAGGCTTTTGCAGCAAAGCTTGGTGTAATTGCAGGACCAAGGTAACTAAGCATTCCACAAACTGCCTGCCTGCCTTCTAAATACAGACAGGCACCCTCAGATGAACAGGGGCAAGTCAGTCCACTGTGGGACACCAGGGTTTCAGCTAAACACAGGAGGGTTTAGCCTGTAATCTCCTGCGCTTCTCCCCCTTTATCTGAGGACAGGACCTTCCCTCGCAGAGCAAAGACTTTATGAAGTAGTTATGTTTGCTGGACACATATGACATGGCATTTGAAAAGCCAAATGGCTAACCAGCAACACCACTATCGCAGACTTTTAATGATAGTTTTTGTGTGTGTAAATATATACACATTCATGTCAGAATTCACAATTTCAGGAATGAAAAAAAAAAAAAAATTTTTAAAAAGTCTAGCTTGACTCTGATACAAACCCAATTTTGTTGGTGCTGGGAGAGAAAAAAGAAGTGTGTTTTATTGTTACACTAATACCCTGCAAAGTTTTAAAAAAACCCAATAATCTGAAGACCCAAGACGAAGAAAACCATCACAGAGATTTAGTTCTGGTTTCTTCCCACTTTCTCGATGCTGTTTGTTCACACGGAAGAAACATTCTCTACAAATATCCAAATTATTGCATATCCTGATGGCTATAATCACCCATATGGAGGGCATTATGACAGCCCACCAGGACAAAAATAAGGAAAATGATTTAGAGGCAACGCTTAGCAGAACATATAGTATCCCACCCTCTTGCTTCCTGACCATCTTGGTAAGAAAGTATTTGCTTGATTGCTTTAAGAAGTTCTTGGCCACACCTCATTTAACTTATTTTCCAGATCAATCAGGTCAAGTCTCTGAAAAATCCCCTCAGGTTGCCTTTTTAAACGTTGACTTGTTGCCTTTTAAGCAAAACAAAACAGAAGTTTCCTTTTCAGCTGGCATGAGCTGGAGTCCAGATGCAGGGCTCCAACCCAAAAACAGCTTTCAGCAAAGGACCCACATACCAAGCAGGATGACTGATTTTTGCCTGCACTTCCCCTCTCCTTTTTTTCCTGCCTTGGGAAATATTTGGGATGCACAAGTAGACAGCCTTTTTTAGCCATCGCCTGCTTCTAGGAAGAAAAGAGTGGGTGAATGGATACAATAGGCCCAGAAAGTAGAGCTGTTTAATCAAAACCAGTCACGAACAAAAGAAAGCCAAGGAGCCCAGGAGGATAATTATATTTCACACATCAATTAACATTCTTTTGCTGCCACTTAAGAAATCCCATTTAATTGCCCTGCCTAAGCCCTGATTGTATAAGGTGTCATACAGAAGGTGAATCGGCTGCAGCGGCGGGTGCCGTGTTCTAGAAAGTGCTCGAAGCTGTATCAGTCTGTCTTCCTGGGGTGTTAACCCTGCCTGGCCTCTTGCATGGAGAGCACTAACGTGGACTCAGCCTGCACAGGATCACAGGCAGGGATCCAAAAATCTAATCTTGGCCACCCTACAGTACTCCACAGCGTCAGCTTTTATATTCACAAGAGCAGCTAAAGGCTGCAACAGATCTATATAAACATAACAAGACACTTTCTCCCTGATAATCTTGAAGGCAAGGGATAAGAAGCACTCCTTCACTGAAGGCAGGGAGCTCAGCCTTGGGCAGATTGAGCAATTTAATTAAGCAAAGTCATGAGAGAAGAGCTAGGAAGCAGCCTCAGACCTCTCAAATCTCAGTCTCTTAATATCAGGTACTTTCCTTTCATTGTAATTTCTAAATACTAGAACAGAAAAAACCAATCACCATCACCATCATCAACGTTCTCAAATCCATCTTTCATTTAAAGGAGGAAGAGTTTGGGAAAAGGTCAAAGGTCAATATGCCCAGTGTTTTGCAAACATAAAATACATTTTTCCAATGCACAGAAACATCAAAAGAATAAAAAGTTTGAAAGCTAAGGAAACCATTTCTACTGGAAAACCCAAGAAAAAATAAGCCAAAATACTTTTACAGTTATTTATTAGAACACATTTAAACACTACACGGGTGGCAAGTCAACGAGTATCCTCTGCCAGCCCCTGGGGCCACACCACAGGCATCCTCAGCAGCCCAGCAAGAGAGAGAATTCCTCAATCCTCACTCCCATCGCACAACAACCCACCTCCTTCTGGGAAAGTGTGTTGATTTGACACCCATCTCCTACTTCTTGCATCTTCTTAACTGATTATGCCAACAAAACTTTTACACATAGAATAAGCCTCAAAAATAGACTGGATAATATGTAACATTTAATAAATTCAAAGCATGCTAACACCAAGATATCTACAGAATTAGAGATTTTAATCAACCCCCCCCCCCCCCGAATAATAATTCTTAGGAGTCTCATAGGAAAAATAAATTAACTGGTCTCTACTTAGTAAGGATAATGAAAGCTGAATTGCTCAGTGTGTCTTTGTTGGGTACTGCATATCTGATAAAGGAAAACCATATCAAAAAATAACACTGTGTTGTATCTTAAGTCATGTGTTTTTCTCTGTCACTAAGAAGTAACAGATTTTATTGAACAAAACAGTGAAAAATATACGGATTGTGACAGCCACCAAAAAGTGAGTAAACAGGAAATCATGAAGATTTTTTCCTGTTCTTTGAAGTGGAGACACTTTTTTTCACCAAAGAAAAAAACCAACCCAAAAAACTAACTAAATTTAAATTAACTGAAAACACTACTACTTTTTTTGATTAATTGCATGATCCTTCCACAAAGTATTTGACTCCTTAGGCAGTCTCGCCATATGGACTTAAAAGTCTCCACGGATGCAGCTCCACCATAGATCTGTTTCAAATCAGCTCTCAATCCCGAGTGTCTACAGAAGGAGCTATTTATGAAAAGGGACTTAGGAGCTTCTGATTTGAACACACTTTTAAAAAAATATAATTAAAAAAAAAAACAAAACAAAAAA
>WUAM01000160.1:448715-460452 GCA_024336885.1 Actenoides hombroni | reverse complement strand
GGTTGGGTTTTTTTATTTTGTGATCCTGTCAAGTCCACTCATTAATTTTCTGAAGACTGTTGAGAAGACTGGAAGATAGGGAGACATATTGAGGAGACTATGAGAAAAGAGTGAGCGCTTCATCGCCGTTGCCACAGCGTTTCTGCTGTCCAGCTGCAATCTCTCTCACAGATGATGAATCATATGCCTAGAAAGAAACTACATATCTGAGTAAACCACATTCAGTTACTGTCTCTGTTTGGTTATATATTAGGTAAACCAAACCAATCAAAGCTCATCAGCTGACACAGAAGCCAGTGGAATTAAAACACAGACATACAAAAATTCTTGTAAATTATTAGTAGGGTCACACAAGGCCTTAAATATTGAGAAAAACAAAACAACCTATTAATAATTGAAACACTGATAAATTTTCTGCATAGTATAAAAAAAAGAGAGAACCAGGAGGTAAAGTTTCCAAGTTTTTGTGGTCAGTGAGTTTTTAATCTGAGATAAAAATGCTTGCGTGCCTCCATGTCCTGGGACAACCAGGATTCAGGGGCCGAGAGACAGTTCAACTGGGGCTAAACGTATTAAAGGATTAGGGATGAGGGGGGAAAATAAAGGTAAGCAAAACACTGTAAATTATTCTAGTCATATGCAAAGTAAGACATATGTTTATGCAACATCAGAAGCAGATGAGTTGGCAACAGTTAGACTGTGACCTGACCGGTCCAGCCTCCACCGTGTCTACATGCTCTACTGGTTCCCTCAGCCCTCTGTGATTTTCGCTGGCAGATCAGAAACACACTTTTCAAGTTCAAGCGCGCTGTCTGGAGACTGGAAATTACAGAGAGGGCTATCGTGAAAGAATAAGCAGGGTGCACAAGGCAAGAAGAAAAGGGCATGTCCTGCTAAGCCTCCGGCAGCAGGATGCAACCAGCAGTACCCTCTGGTCGGGCAGCCAGCGCGGGTAAACCAGCTCTGCAGGCTGGCAGTTAAACAGCGGCTTCGGGAAAGCGATGGCATTACGTGCAGCGGGACAGAGGGTAACCTGAGCCAGTCAAAGCTTGTGTCATCTCAGGACACAAATTATAGAGGAGGAAGAAACTGTGGGTTTTGTTTGTTTATTTGGTTTAAACATGCGGCCAGTGTGAAGATCAGTTGTCAAATAGAAAACACTGGTTGAAAAGTATGGAATAAAGAAAATATTCTTGAGAGAAGAGTCCTGTGAGCCACAGTACAAAATCCACAGGTCCCCAGTCTCCTTTAAGGCTCCATCTGAGCAGGTTTAAACCAGATTCCCTACAGATCCTAGAAAAACTGCTTTGTATTATATCCAAATCCCAGCATTAGGCTGTAGAGCTGCAAGGCACAAGCCGGTTTGCGTTGGAAAGAAAGACGTCTCCCTTAACACCAAGTTATCTGATCACTGTGTCCTTTCCAAGAATACACAAACTTCCTGCTGAAGTAGCATCTGGTTCTGGCCACTGGCCGGGATGAGCCACGGGCCTGAATGAACCAGCAGCCTGATCTGGTGACACTAATTCCTATGGCTCTGGTGAGCGCCCAACAGATACTACTCAGAGCAAGGCATTTCCCCATTCAAGTGCGAGCCATATGTCAGGAATGAAAATCAACTTCAAAACACCACGTGGCATGCCACTGTGTTTTGAGACTAAGAGCCTGGCTACCAAGTATATGCAGCCGTGGTTATCAGCCTGGCTTCTTGTTCCAGTTTTGACTTGTATCCAATAATTATTTTATAGACATTAATGCCCTGTCCACTGCTTATAAAATACTTCAGCATCTTTTGGAAGAAGGTTTTGTTGGTGTAGTGGATGGGTCAACACCGTTGTGCCTGATCTGCCTCAGGGTTGGGCTCCAAATGCAGTTAGCTGGCAGTTTGGATCTACGTGCTTTGACTCAGCAGATTACCCCTGCGTGACAGTGCTGGGATGACCTGCACAGCTCCTTCAATAGCCAAACTTTGCCTGTGCTTTCAGCACATGAACAGCCACACAAACCCGCACTGTAGGGACTGCTGAAGAGGGATGGGACTAGTGCAGCAAAATTTATCTCTCCCCAGTCTTTGAGTTGTTGCTACAAAACCACCACTGGGTGGGTAATGCGGTCAGAGATCGTCATGAGACAACAGGGATGTTGAATGTGATTTAAAGACAGTCTGAAGCCAGGCTGAATCCCTAGAAAGAAAATGGGAATGCTACATGTAGGGCCTTAGGAGCACACTAAGTTCAAACCAGCTCTTGAGGCCACCCAGCCACTGAGCCTCAGCCTCTCAAGGGATGATCCATCTCTCCACCACTGCAACGGGAACTTGCAAACAGACCTAAAAGCAACGTGCTGAACGCTTCGCATGTGAAAATCTCAACCTCATTACAGCTGTCATTCAGCCTGTAATACCAAAGTATCACATCACTCGGGTGGAAAGCAACATCAAACAGCTAAACAGGGATTAGAAGATATAACAAGAGACCATTCGTCTCGCCTTGACATGTCTGCCAAACAAGATAATTTAAATGAGAGTTTTGCCAGGAACAAAAAGCTGGTGAGTGCTGCAAAGCTGTGCTGGCCCACCAGCCCAGCCAGAGAGCCACAGGAATGCTGAATCGATGCCTCAGATGGCCAGAGTGTCTAAATATACATGAAAAACCAAGCAGAACACAACTCAGTACAGCAGCTGAATCTGTGCTGCTGGGCCTGATGAACTGTTTTCATCACCCACTATGCAAAACACAATGTAATTCGGTTTTAAATACAGTGGAGGTAGAGGCAATGACCAAATGTGATGCATTGTTTCCCCCCATTTGGAAACATAGCATTCAATAAAAGAGTGCTCAGCTACTGAGAAAATTAGGCCCCCAATTTGAATTAAATTCTTTGACAGTCCAATTCTTTATTCTGTTCAATACTTTGTCCAGTAACTGAATCAAAGATGCAGCTTCCTGTTTTCCAATTGCAAATAAGCCTGCCAAACAACAAAAAAAAAAAGTTAATTTTTATTTTAAATCAAATATTATTGAAAAAGACCATAATTTTCATGTTCCTCTAATGTTCATTTTGCTTGCAAAGAACCCATTACTTACACCTTTTTCCTACACCGTGTATAAAGAGCACAGAGAATCATCTACCATGCCAGTTTGTCCACTTCCTTGGTTTCAAGAAAAACAGAGATTGTTTCAGATTACCCTCACTAACATTTCTGCCTACTCAATCATAGGTATCCCATAGAATGGGATACAGTCCCAAACGGAAATATTTACACATCAGTGATGGGCTGATCCCTGTCCTTACTTTCTTGAGAAACAAATTAGGGCCAGTACTTTAGTTCTTAGACCCAACATTCAGGTGCTATAAACTCAAAGATCCATGCTGACTTACACTGGCAGAAGATTTGTCCATTATACACGTGCCTGTGACTAATACATTTGAATGGAACACTGAAGGCCAAGCAAGTTGTGGGAAAAACAAGTGATTCCAGTAAGGGTACCCAGTCCGCAGGCCAGCTGAACAATCCTTCAATGAAATCCAGAAGAAAAAAGTTTGGACTTAGTCCATTCGCAGCTCCCATGGGACTGCAGAACAAGCAGCAAATGCCAGATTGCAGTTCAACCTTGCTTTTATCTCTCCCACCTTGTTCCCATTCTCGGGACGGCACCAACAAGATGATGAATGTTATTCTGCAGTGACCCCTGCTCCGTAGAAAGAGCACAGCAATCCCTCCCACTCCTTTCATTCCCAGCCCCTTTTCTTCTCAAGAATCACTTTGAAGGTTCATAACATTCAGCCCTGAAGGCAAGAGGGTTTTTCCAATGTAAATTTCTTTTGGTCACTGCAATATGAACAGAAATCTTGGGCAGCTCTGTTCCGCAACAGGGTTTTCATATTTCCTTTGCCTGCCCAGCTATTTATCATTTTCCAATAATCCTGTGCCCTGGAGACAATAACACTCAGCAAATGGCCTTACCCCTCCTCCCCCTATCCCACACACACAATAATGTTTCCATGCCTGAAAGTCTGTCCGTCAATGCTGATCGGAAAGAAAGATGTTTATCTCTACATATGGCAAGCCACAAAAGTTAGCGATGGAAAAAGATCTATTAGATCATTGAGTCCGAAGCTCTGCTAGTGAAGGACAGAGCCCCCAGAGAATACAGAATTGTTTTTAAACAGATGCAATAAATCGTCCTTCATGATTTGGTGGCCAACTGAGATATTTCACATCCTTGACTTTGAGGTAGGAGATGCTGCAATGTGGAAGTCTTTCTCCTTTCCCAATAGATTCATGATACTAAATTTGTTGTTGGTTTCTGCTAATGTGCTCTAGTTTCCAAAAGACAGACCAACCACAACCAGAATTCTTCCATCACTGCCTGATCCTAATTTATTTAAGATACTTGCTGAAGTCATCATTTGGACTGCTCTCAAATGACCCTAAGCTAGGATCACATATGGAAATATGGAAAAGCAATATGTTGCAACAATCCAACAATATCCTTCCAATTAAATCTTAAACTTTGGTAGGTTCAGTTGAACACCACTTCTCTGCACTCTAATTCTGTGCTCTGGAAATGCCCTGAACACACCAGGACCAAACCAAAAGGGAGATTTCCCCACTAGTCTCTGTTGTCATTCTAGGGATAGGGAGGACACAGACAGAATTTTGCTTAGGAAAAGTAGAGAAGGATAAACATCTCTTAGAGCAATTCAGGTGTCCACGAAAGTCGCTGAAACATACCCTGAGAGTCCCTCAATCTGTGAACATTCACGTCTAGGCACAGCAGTTGCTTATACCTAACAGATCACGGCTGAGAATGACCTTCAGGAAAGGAATAATCTCAGCACAAAAAGTGGCTCCAAGGTCAGAAGTATGGCTCTGTGTTTGGACAGAGTTCCAAGTAAGTGTTTAAATCACAGAGCACATGGACTAGCCATTCATTATTGTCAAATTCATTAACATATTTTAGAAATTAGAAAGTTCAGTTCAATGTTAAATCTAGAGCTATAACAAGTTTTATAAAAGTGAGACACCTCATGGAAACCAATCCCAAGTTCCAGGCTCCTCTAAGACTGCCTATCAATTTCTCCCAGCTGAAGACACAAGCAGGAACAAGGCACGTGCATCGATATACTTGGACCTAACTGGCCCTCTGCAAATTCTGAGATCTTTCAGTAGCCCACTGGGCTTAGCTGCACTGGAACAAGTTAGTAAACTGTGGAAATGCTTTACATGTTTTAGTGAACACATAATTTTTTCATCAAAAATTAACAGGTAGGTGGAAATGGGCAGAGTGAGCTAAGGCAGTATGCCTACGTAACACAGAAATTGGGCATGTAACTCCTTTCACTCCTTACGAAAGACCCAGCTCTAACTGTGAAAAAAAACCCAAACCAACCTTGGTTAAGAAGCGGATTCTGAAAGCATTTAAGAACAATCATCTTTTAAGCACAATGCAGATTATCTAGAAAATAGGGATAGTTGCTGGTGATGACTACTCTCAAGGCATAGGACATGTCTCGTTTTGTGCTAGACTCAGCGTTCCCAACATTCAAGGAATAAATGCAACAGCTATGGACTGTCGCAGCCTTACTGCTTTCTGCACCATGAGCAGAATAACACAGCCTAACTCCTTCTAATGTAGGCACCAGCAGTGTGTACATTAATAAAACAAATGGCTCCATTGGGGAAATAGCAAATGAAATGTCTGTGACAGATGCAAGTCATGTCAGTTATCAGAAAGTGTTCAGATTTGACAGCAATGAGGGCAACAAAAACTCGATGGGGAGTTGGTCTGTGCTAACTAATGTTTCACAAAGCATTCTTCAGACCATTCATCTTCCATCACATATGTAATTCTTGATAGGAGATTTGACTTTATATATTGACACAGTGGTTTGCAGGAATCTGGTCCAAATTTGCTCTCTCATCCCCTCCCTGCCTCCACCCAAACACTTTTTGCAGTAATATTGACACAACTGCAAGCAGTAGCCTTTCTAAATTAAAACTGCTGTATATGGCCTGGGTATACAGTGCAGAGCTTACAGGGCTCTGTTAGGGACATCAAATACATTTTGAAAGCTGTGGTTATACTGTCTGTGGTATTAGGCAAGTAACATATTGCCTGTCTGGAACTTGTGTAACAAGCCCTCGCAAATAAAGTGCTCAAATTGTATCGCATCTTGCAGTCAAGTCTTGCTGGGTTAGATTCACAAACAGAGGAAATCCTTCAGACTATGCCCCAACTTATGTCTCGAGGACAGGGCTTGGGCAATTCACAGAATTTGTTATTTATCAGAAGGAGGATTGCAAATACTGGCTTTGTGGTTTACTCTTGAAAACCCAGGACAATGCTCAACTGGTCCGTCTGCGCTGGCACAGAAAGCCCTTGGGATTTGCACATTAGGAACAGGTTTTCTGCAAAGCCAGAAGACTAAGACAACATGAAATACCCCAAGTTGAGGTCTGACTATTCAGTACCAGATCCACTCATCCCTCAAAAGATTATTCAAGGCTTTTCTGGCTTGAAAAAGGGCAAGAAATCTCCATGCCTCATTCACATTTGGCACTGCCTGATTCCAGCGGGGAGCAGAGGCAGAGCTGCAGGGTTAGCACAAGTTAACTTCTCGCACTCATTACTTGGCTATTGAAATTCTCTGTAACCTTCATAAAAACAAACAAACAAACAAAAAAACAAAAAAACAGAAGAAAAAAGCAAGCAAACAAACAAACAAACAAAACACACACACAAAACCCCACAAACAAACAAAACAATGCAAAAGGAGACATTTCGTAGAGACAGAGCTGATAGGGAGAAAAGGAAAGAAAACCTTCACCATTAAAAACACTGCAGACACTGACATTTTCCTCTGAATTTATACATTCTTTTCTTTACATTTCATGATCTTTCCTAAAGATCTATATTTTGAAAACCAATAAAATGAAGTCCAGAAAGATGCTAAGAAGAACCTGTCAAGAACAAAAACCAGCATCAAGACCTGGTTCCTTTGTACTGAATAACAGAGAAATAAAAGAGAAAATAAAGGGGTATTGGGCCCTGAAAGACTGAAAAGTTTCAAATGTTGAAAAAACTATCAAAAATTATAAAACCAGTAGGTAACAATTTCCATTTCAAAAGCAGGTTATTTTCCCTTATAAGAAGTGCAAAAGCATCTCAGAGTCATAGGGTGCTGAAAAACAAAGTATCAACCAAAAAAATTGAACCTGATCTATTTCTTGTATCTCTGCCTGGCCCAAAAAGCAAAAATAAACACCTTCTGAGATTTTCAAACTAGTTTTACAGTCCCAAAAGACTTGAAACATTAAAATATCATGTAAGCTTTTATTCAAACCAACTACTTTGAAGTCCATCTGTTTATATCAGAGTTGGCCTCAGCTAAAATCTGAGAACAAAACACACACACTGTGTGATACTGAAAACAGATCCAAGTTTTCTTGGTTGGCCCCTTTTCTACCATTTGCTTCAAACCCATTAGTCAAAGCCACTCTCCTCCAATGCTGTGGGGGAGTCACCTCTTATCATGGCATCCCCTTGAGACCTCTAATACAATAACAGGCCTGAAAAATTTCTCTCATCATGATAGCAGAGAAGAGCAGCTAGCAGCGCTCAGTCCTACAATTCTCTTTCATTCCTATTGCACCTCAGTAGAGCAATCTGCTTTTTCAGCACACGTCCACCAACAGCCACATGGCAACATCTGGGAGTCCACTTTGCTATGAAGTACTGCCTGGATTGTTGCATCCGAGGCATCCAGTGGGGTGAGGGTGCAGTCACCCATCCCAGTCTACACACAGCCATTGGGCCTCTCTCTACTCTTAGGTGTAGGCTTTGGGGTTTTTTACTCTCATTTGCTTAACTGTGCCCTAGGAAAGAGGCTTACAGCCACCTCTTTCCCTAATTGCACTGAATGTGAACCAAAATTCCACTTTTTCCAGTACGTTTTTTCCTTTTCCCAAGTGCAACTCTACATGTGTACATACGCACGCACGCACGCCTTCAGTTACACACACACGTTTGCCTTCGGAGGATATTTCAAACCTACCCAACCTAAATAAGGAGAACTTTTAAATGTATTTTCTCTCCCCCTTGATGTGGTGAGATTCACAGGCTGTGGAAAAAGAGGCTGGGACAAGACAGTTGCATCTGGAGCGGGGGAGGCATTCTTTTTTGTGGTCGTCTGATGAATTATCAAAGCCGACTTGTAAGGAGTTTGGGACCCAGAACTTTAAACAGATAGAGATTTTCCTCTCTCCTTCCCCTTCTGTCTCCAACTGTCCTGGGGATTTGACTGAGTCATGTTTCACTCGCTGTGACTTCAGATCAGTTGTATCTGGCTTTAATAATGTCTTTATTTTTATTGCTGTTATTTTTGGCTGCCTGGGTACTCTTAAGAGCTTTGTTGTTGCACTCCTAGCAGAGGCAGCCGTGTGGACTCAGCGATGGGAGCGCAGGGATGGGAGCGATGTAAGCACCAGACTGAAGGAGAGATGGAGATGTTTGCATGGAGCGTCTCTGAGCTTCGCTTAGGGCCAGCTTAGAGCTCACATGGAAGCCCAGATAGGAATGCCTGGCATGCCCATTCCTTCATGCAAGAGGACTTAGGGCTCCCCACCTCAGACACCTCCCCAGCTGGGCCGCACAGAAATTTCTTTTAATAGACATCAAGATGGTGAGGGGAGGGAGGGGTGGAGGTAGAGAGCTCCTGGGACATGTGAAATACATGTCCAAATGGTGTGGCTCTGATTCAAAGCAAAACAAAACTCACCAACCAACTAACTAAGGTCAACCTCAAAGGCTGCAGCTGACAGGAAATCCCTCGAGGGAGGTCCAGGTGTTAGGCAGGGATAAAAAAAAAAAAGAGAAACACCAGCCACCCAAAATTTCCCTCACCCTTCTCTGGGTAACAGAGGAAGGGAGAGAGAGAGAGAGAGAGAGAGGGAAGGAAGGAAGGGAAGGAAGGGAAGGAAGGACTTTCACAGGTCAAGTCTCTTCCATTAAATGTTTTTATTTATTAATTTCTTTCTAATAAATGAGACAATACATCTCCAACTTTTTACAGGAGTGCAAATATGAAGGCAAATAGCTTCCTGCCCAAGGTATGAGGAAGAGAGAGGGGAGAAAGAAATGGAATGGCTTATTAGTGGCTACATTTCATCTTTCAAAGGATCATGTCGGAGGCCATCACAGAGGCATCCTGCTGTGTTTCAACAAAGTGACTATCAGGATCGAAAGCCCAGTCAAAGCACCTAAAGGACTGAGTCAAGGAAGCAACCTATACCATTAGGGATTTCTTTTATTCATGCACAGAAGATACAGAGAGCCAGGGGAAGACTGCAGAAACACATCTTGGAGGTATAACATGCTGGACTACAACACAGGGCCTTTAGGGACTGAGGCTTTTTTTCCCATTTCACTGGTAGAATATATAAAATATATTAATGACTTCCTAACTTCCTTGTGCAACTCAATTTCCCTGCTAAAATCCCTAGTTCTTATAGCTTGGGATCTCCAAGAACAGGCCTTGGAAGAAACAAAAGTGGCTTTTATCTATCAGGCTCACTTCATTTCAGCTACTTATCAAAAATATTCTACTAGCATTTACAATACTTTTCCTTCTTTTTATCAGCCATGCAAAGCACAAGGTCTCCAACCCCTACAGAATGTTCCCAGAAGCCAAACTAACACATATTTATATAAAACAGAAGGGGAAGTTCAAGACAGGAAGGAAAATACACATTTCAGACATCTTATTGCAAAGAAAAAACAATAACACACCATTTACACAGCCATTGCTATACTACGTATAATAAAAAGCCAAACAGCAGAGTCTTGTGCAGGGAGAAAAAAAACAACAAACAAACAAAGGGTGGAAGGAATAGTAGAAAATAAAAATTCTTCGAAAGAATTTTCATGAACATCAGTGGTGGTTAATGAGCATGAGAATGGACATGAGTGGCATCAGCTCAGTCACTCATCTGCAGTTGCTCACCCATTACACACACAGCATTTTGTTATTCTCTGAGGACACGTGAGAAGCTTTGCAGAGGGAAGTCTGAAATCATAAATAAGGGTTTTAAACTCCACAATCATCACTTCTCCTATTTAATTTTTTCTTTAAGGACTAGCACTAGTGGTAAGAATGGAAGTTCAAAAGAGGAAGACATCACAGAATAAAAGCCCCATGATGTAGACCTCGAAACCAGGACAAAGCCTGTACAGGTATGTCAGCATGGGTGGGTTTGTTACTCAGAGGCAAGAAATGGAGAAGTCAAGAAGTGGAGGAAGTAAAAAGTCAAACAACTGAAGATAACTGTCTGGAGAAACACTGAAGAAATTCCATGGTTTAAGTGCTCTATTGATACAGATACTGAGATTCTGATGCAGCTATAAGAGGCAACTACCATTGTGTGAAGAACAAGAATCTACTGAAGACCATCTTACACAGCAGAAACACAGATGTTCTCTCACAGCCTACTTGGCAATAAATTCATTTCAGCAAGGACAAGATTGCTTTTCTTTATTCTGAATATGAACTTTTGTATCCACAGAAATTGTATTCCTTACACACTTTTAGTTTAAAATAAAACCAAACCACCCTGGATGCACACAGTTCAAGGCTGAAACAGGTAAACGGTCATGGCCAAAAAATTCATTTCAGCATGTCCTAGCAGTCCATTTCCGCTGTGCAGAACTTTCTGAGCATCTTTGATTAAAAAACAAAAAACAAACATAAAAGTCGGTAAGAAGAAAGGTAATTCAGTTCTACTTGGCCTCAGTAGGTTGTAGAGATACTATACAATTTTGGAAATGAGCAGGAAAATCTGTATTTTTATCTATCTCCCCTTCTCCTCACACAGACCAGAGTTTTGGTCAGGACTTAAACTTCTTCATTCAGATAACATATTTTGCCCATTCACGATGAGGAAAACTCAGCTCATTTCAGACACAGAAGAGCTGAAAACCTATTAAAGGCTGGTCAGAAGAAAGTGCTACTTCTGCCTATTATTTTCAATTCAGGGAGTGATTTCAAAGAGTGCTTCAAGCAAAGATTATTTGTTAGGAAACTGTGTTTTATTTGGGTTTGATTTTTTGGATTTTATATCACAATACCTGTGTCAAGTTGATTATTCCGAAGCTTAAAAAGTGTTTCGTATAACTCATTCATGTCCTCTCCATTACAGAGCTGTTTAAACAGGTGCTCAGACACATCTGTAACAATTTCCCCTCAAGTAAGGAAATAAATAATTTTTACCACTGTATATAAGAAATACTAGTTACTATTCACCAGATAAAAATTTCAACCTCAAGAAGTCTCATCTACTTCACCAGCTATCCATTGGAGCTGGGGAGGCCTGAGCCAGACAGAAGTCAGATATTTCACAGAGAAACCCTGCACAGTAAAAGGTGGGACGGAATGTATTACTTTATTAGATGTTAAGGTTTTGCATGCTTGAAAGCCAAGGAAGTCCAAAAATTGAAATCCAGACAAGGTCCCAGAATCAAGTTATACAGGGTTCTAAATACCAATCTCATTAACTCTTCAGAAATAAACCGATGTCCTGCAGCTCCAGCTATGACTGAAAAAGTTAATAAAATGGGGTTTTCCATTCCTATATCATAGAATCATAGAATTGTCAGGGCTGGAAGAGACCTTAAAGATCATCTAGTTCCAACCCCCCTGCCATGGGCAGGGACACCTCCCACTAGAGCAGGTTGCT
>WUAM01000160.1:422470-448547 GCA_024336885.1 Actenoides hombroni | reverse complement strand
AAAAAGTGATTTTGAGAAGAGAAAACGGCAAGGGGAGAGCTCAGACCTTTGAGCTCAAAGGGCAAGGGGGGCCCCTCTTTTGAAAAACCCCCAGATTAGAGAAGAGCGGGGGGGGGGGGGGGGGGGGTGCACGATATATTTTTCTTTATCATTCCAGAACGTTTTATGGAGTCATAACGTATCCTGCCAACCTTTACCCCATGCTTTTTGCGAAGGAGTGCTCAAACATCTCCCTAGATCGGACACAGATGCTGCACTGACTCGGAAAAGTCGATTTGCTGAATTAGTAATTACCACATCCTACAGCACCTGAGTTTTCCTTGGAGGTCTCCCAACCAAGTACCGAGCAGACCCCTCATTGCTTAGCTAGTGAAATCTGACATGTTCTTGGCCAGCGGCGTAGCAGCGTTGGCCGTGTCTCTAGAAATATTCAACCTGCAAAGAGATCAGAGCCAAAAAAGATTTCTAAATAATTTGGCAATTTCACTCCGCCTGTTACTGGTTCCTTCTCATGTTCCTCTTACGCAAAGAGAAACTACAGCAGACTGGTTCAGTTATTTTTGTGTGGCAGCTGGGAGGGTAGGGGAGAAAATTCAGTCTGCTGAATACAGAGCACTTCTGAAAATCTGGCTCTCAGTTGCTAACACACACAGGTTTGCAGAGGCTTCTATATCAGATATCCCACTTCCAAGCTGCTCTCTGTAGGAACGCAGAATTTAACTTGCAGAATAGAAAAAAATATGCAAAGAAAATAAAATAATAACAAAACAGAAGAAAGCCGCCAGCTCCCACTGAATGAAAGAGATTGCAAGCTGGTTTACATGCTTTTCTTGTCTTCCTCCACTCTGTTGTCATTGGTTGTTCCGTTGTCTGGGACAGAGGGGGGAAAAGCTGCATGTCAAGTATTGAAATGTGCCCTTGAAGGTTTCTTTTTCAGATAAAGGAGCTTCAGACAGAGCTCCCGAACCCCACTTTGACCTTCAAAGTTTGACTAATCCTTTGTCAGAGTGGCATTTCCCACTTAAGGCATAAAGCCCTTTTTAACACTCAGCTCAGGAGCCTGTTTTCAGACCTCCTCTTAAAAGCATATCCACAGCAGACTTTCATTCATCGTAAAAGTGTGGGAAGGGGTTGTTTTGTTTGTGCTTTTATTTGCCAGCTAAGAGGCCAGGAATTCAGCTAGTGAAAGACATAAAACTTGTAAAGCAGCAGCTAATGTGCCTGTGCTTCACCAGAGCCCAGAGAGCCCTTTGGGTCAAAGAATACATCCATTTGGTATGAAGGCAAGCGAGTGGATTTGCAGTCACTACCCACTAAAGGCTTGTCAGGAGGCAATCCGGGTGCTAAAATTGTGGTTGGTGCGTGAGCAGATCCAGTGCTAAATTCTACAACCTCAACATTTTTTTACTATCTCACCAACCTGTCAAAATAAGGAAGCCACTCTTTTACACATAATGTAACTCGAAATGTAAATGATCTATCTTATTCATGAGGTTCCTTATCTGAGGATAGTTGAAAAACTGATAAATACTACAAGGGGAGAACTTCAAACAACACTGAAACATGGTGATTCTTGGGATAAAACAAGGCAACCAAGGAAGGCACAAACGCTTAGGGATATTTTAAAAAAAAAATAAAAAATCTTCATGTGATATTTCATAAAGAACTTCAATAGACAGAACACTTACCTTTGTCAGAACTCAGCCAGATCATTGCATTTTATCCTACTACTCTTGCAAAAGTCAGTGCGAGATCTTTTCTTGCAAGACTGCCAAGTATGGCATGTTGGCAAACAAGCACAAGAGGACATCAGCCCCACCTGCATGAACAGCTTCTGTAGCCTGAATAAAGGGTGGTACAGATGGCATTTCTAAGCCACCAACACAACTGGGGTCAGCTGGACACAGCCTTTAACCAAACTCTGGGTCAAGACTTAAACTTGCAAAAAACCAGGTCAATAAAGGTATATCTTCACCACCTTGCCACATTTTCACCTAGTAGAACACAAAGTTGTGGCCAAGCAGTGGTGCAGTAATGAAGTTTTGAATGGTACAAGAGCCCCCAGCTCAGTTCAAGGTATCCCAGAATCACACCTGAACACTGACAGAATTATGGTGCAGAGACAAGGTTATGTTTCAAGGCTTAGATTCCCTCTTGCCTATAAAATACTTTTTGCCATAATACCAAATCAAATACGAATAATTCCTTATCTGAACGAAGAGGGTAGTACTGTTATGCCTGTAGGGTTGTAAAATTCACAGATGCAAGCTGCTAGAGACATTGAGCATGGAAAGATTCAGGATCAAAACCAGGAGAAATGTCTCAGATAAGCATTCTTCTGCAAGAGAAGAACTCCTATACCTTTTTGGCATTCTAAGTGTTTGCTGTACACAAAGCATAGCCTGTTCCTACCCTATCAAACTGAAATCTATGCAAAAAGTGAGGAAGATTTTTACAAGTGGAGAACAAAAGCAAGGAAGATGTGGTGGATCCCAAAGGATTTCCTTCAGGTCAGGAGTTGAACTGGAATTCAGATTTAACAGGAAGCTTTTAGTCCGAAACATAGACCATAACATATTTTTGGCTGAAAACAACAAACCTGAACCTTCACCCACAGCTGAAACCAAACCTGGAATCAATCTCTGAAGTGTAAAGTTCAGAAATCCACGCACCATGGAATTTCCAAAGTTGGAAGCCACAGCAAGCACCAACGAAGCTACCATTAGAAAGAGCCAGTTGTTTATTACCTATCTGCCCTGCTGCAGATCCAGGTTGCACCTTATGCTTTTCTGTACAGGGTCAGGGAAACAAGTGAACAACATCTCTGCAGCAATCTTAACTCTCAAATAAAAGTCTTAAAGCTAAGGAAAATCCATACCTTTTGATAAAAGATTCACATAAAAATCAATCGGTACAGTCCTAAAAATGACACCACCACAAGTATCCTCTCCTCCTAAGCTACCAACCTGGAAGCTGCAATCAGAAAACATCTTAGGGAGGAGATCAGAGTAGATAAAGCCTCTTTTTCTTGCAATCAGTGGTTACAGGTGGCAGCTTTAATGAGCAATAGACTAATCCAGACTGTACTAGTAACACCATTAGCCTCTAAAAAAAAGCTTTGTTGTTGTGTTTGGGTTTTTTCCTGTGGTAAAACTTTTTTCCAAGATGAAAGTGGTTTGCATTCAGTTAAACTCAGTAGAGTCTACACCAGCACCATCTAATGACTTCAGTGTTTATGATATTAATAGAGTTACCAAAAGCTCAAGTAGTAAAAGCAGGATTCCCCACCTACCACCTTTTTTTTGTTTCTCAAACTTGCACTTACACACTATCAAAACAAAATGCTGATCTTTCACACAAGCAGGAACTGAGAGAAGAAAAGGATTGAAACATCCTAATGTCCAAACATAAGAGAACTACAAGGATGGTAAGAATATTTGCAAGCCATTCAAAAATCACCTACTACAACCAACCCACCCTCTGATGAACAGGAATTTCAAGTGGTTTGCATGCGAGCAGATGGAAAAAAGTGTGTCCAAAGTTAAACAAAGTTAGAAAGCAGCAACTCAGCACGGAACAATGATTACTGCTGTTACTAACTTCCAGCCACGGATGGACAGCTGTCGATGCAGAGCAGCACATGAAGAGCGAGCCTCAGCAAAGCACACTGCAAGGCGAGGTCAAAGCACACTTTTTTTTAACAGATCAGTTGCATGATCTTTTGTAATACAGGGAGAGATAATGAAACATGTATAGATACATCTGGTGAAGCCTATTTTTCTGAATGGCCTTGATTACAGGAGAAAATTAAAACCAGCTTAATTAAGTTCTTAGGAAAAAAAAATAAAATAGAAGCTTTCACAGCAACCTTTAAGAGGGTTTCCAAAAGTAGTTCTACAACAAACAAATCAAAGTTATTAATGACCTTAAGTTTACACTTAAACTCCTTTTTCTCTGTCATCTTAGATTCCTTTTTTTCAGATGATGAAAAAACTAAGCTAGTATTTAAGAGTTCTATATACCTAAAAATAGCAACCTAACACCCTATTAAAATTATTACAAGCGCAAGTAACATTCGATGCTTCGACAGTGGTTTTCAAAACTCCATCTCTGTAACACCACTGTAGTGCCTGATGTCTCTGAATGGCTGCTCTGTGATTCTGCTTTGTGGCTAATTGGTCTTCACTGTCCTGCTGATGCTGTTTGTCTCCTTGTGGTTATAGGCTCAGAGGACTGAGGCACAGAGAGCAAGTCTTGATAAATGTAAGACTATAAACTTCAGAGCCAAACAAGAACAAGTACAGCCAAGAGGATCCATTCTCTTTGGTCTATATTCTTTGCTGGATTCAAATAACAGATTCTGAAGCCTTCCACTGTCTCAAAGCATTTCATGGAATGTCATAGGGATCACCTGTTAACTCCTGAACACACAGCCACCTGAAGTCCATGCAGCAGAGCTGTGGCTCCCAAGCTCTCAAGTCCTACTGATTTTGTCTTGGTGATGAGAAGTTCTCAGGAAAATTTCTTCACCAAAAGGGTTGTCAAACTCTGGCCCAGGCTGCCCAGGGCAGTGGTGGAGTCCCCATCTCTGGAGGGGTATCAAAGCTGTGGAGATGTGGTGCTGAGGGACATGGTTTAGTGGTGACCTGGCAGTGCTGGGTTAACAGTTGGACTTGATGATCTTAAATGTCTCTTCCAACTGAAACAATTCTGTGATTCTATGAAAGCATTAAGAACTGCAACCTGAAGCAAAATGGTAACACAAGCAGTTCTTTAGATTACAAGCTCCAAAACAGCAGACAGATAAAGCAAGAATTTTGAAGCAGATATTAGAAGTAGAATCGAGAAAGGGACCTGAAGAACTGCAAACATACCTGGCTGGTATTGTGAGGGTCTGAGACAGCCTCTAATGAGCAGACTGGTTCTCTCAGACACCTCTGAGGTAAAAGCCACCAATCACCACCAGGCACACAGGTGCCAGACTGTCAATGCCACTGGTCGAACTGAGCAAAACCTGTTAAAGAGATGCTCCTACTGGGACAAAGAGTCAAGTGCCTCAGTACTGTCTGAATTCTCACACCGTCAAACAAAACAATTCACAAGGCATCGTTTAGTGTTACAGAGAATCAAAACTAAAAATAACTCTATTCCTTTTGGAGAGTGAATAAAAATCTAGAAGCAACCCATCAATTCCAAGAGAGAGGAAAAACTCTCTTAACTTTGCATTTACAAACTCTGCATGATTTCAATGTGAAGAAGTGAC
This sequence comes from Actenoides hombroni, assembly GCA_024336885.1. Classification (NCBI taxonomy): domain Eukaryota; kingdom Metazoa; phylum Chordata; class Aves; order Coraciiformes; family Alcedinidae; genus Actenoides; species Actenoides hombroni. The sequence continues at coordinate 443,284 of WUAM01000160.1, read as the reverse complement.
CAGGAATTATTTTGCCTGCAGCACAGTTAGTTTCCCCCATACAGGCAGAAATGATGCTCATCAATAGAAATGTGATATTTCTGAATATATATAAAAAAAAATAAACGACACTTCCTAGGTCTCCTTTGGTTCCTATTTAATTTCCTTTGTCTAATGTAAACTCACTGGGCTATGACTAACAGCTAACATATAATTTCTAATTGTATGGCATTATGTTATGTTAGTACAAAAACATTATGGGAGCCAAGAGAGAGACAGAAGCACATCGTTCAGTCTTACTGGGAGTAGACAGGAATGGAAAAATACCATCACCATCAAGTACATTTGTCAAAGAAACAGATTAAAAGCCAGCTTCAATGGGAAAAAATTCTCCCCCTATTTCGCTTTCCTCCTCCTTAGATGATAGAACTGTTATAGAAACAAACTAAAATATGTTCACCTTTACAAGTGCTTATGGAAAAGCAATTGGATGATCTAGACATTACTATTTTATTCTTTGGAAGATGTTCTGTATATTTCTACAGAAATGGCCTAAAGTTTTACTGAGATATAAAGCCTGAAGCCACATGATTAGCTATAGAATCCATTCTTGTTGCAGAATTATGTTCAAATTTACATTTGAAAGAATTATAAGGCAGTGTATCTGGGGGAAAAAAAAGAAAAAAAAAGAAAAAAAAAAGAAATCCGATTTACACCCTGTAGAGACTTCCCTCTCTGGGGAATAAAGCAAAGGAACATAAAACAAGAGTAAGGCCACATAGAAGTGTGATCCTGCATCTGCAGACAGTCTGTACCCAGAGCTGCAAGAGTGGCCACGGGCCCAGATCCTCTCAATGTGCTAATCATGAAGATCAAAACTTGACAAATGAAATTGCAAATGTGACAGTATCAGTTCTGTCCTGTAGCACAGGGGGGGAAAGATGGAGAGAGTGAGACCCACCAGCAAGGAGGATCCTGCACACAAGCAAAGACAGCAACAGAGCTGACAGGAGCAGGGAGAGATGCACAACATCCTTAAAGGGGGGTAGATAGAATTAATTTTCCTAGGTACCTAAAAAGAACTGTGTTGAGCTTGTTGTCACACAGAAAGCCAAAGAATTGCTGAAATAAGAGCAAACCTGAAAGAAGATCCATCCACATGAGAGCGGGGAAATTACATTGTCTTACATTGTCTTTGTTTTAATCTGTCTTAATTCAAATTTGTTATCTGAATTTTTGCTGTTTTAAAGCATCGACATACTGTCTCGGTTGCAGTCTAGTTAAGAACCACTTTTGCAATTTAAAATCTTTTTCTGAAAAGCTTACTTTAAGGAACAAGTACAGCCAGATCCACCTGAAAGCTCTGGCAAGTCTGGGGTCCCGTTCAAGTCATACATATTAACAAGAACTGCTGTACTGCTATTTACTCCAAAGTTTCCCAAACCCCCTCCCAGTCTGACCTAATGAAAACTTGAATAGTCTCTTTGGTCTGTAAGCCATTTAAGTATCTGTAGAAATACAGGAACTGGGAAGACACTGGAAGGAGTGCAGGCAGGGAGTTGTGGTGTTGTGTCAGGAATATTGGGTTTGCTCTCGGGAGATCCAACTGTAGCGTTCATGGCCTGCAACATGACCCTCAGCCACCACCCCACGTTCCTGTGGGAAAGCATATGCTTCCCTTCTCCCACAGCACAACAGTCCTACACATTAAAATTGCAAACTCTTCAGGACAATATTTCTGTCTTGCTATGTATTTGTTCAGCTCTTATCTCAGCCAGGGAATTCTTACACTGGCGGAGTGCAAACACTGGTCTCGTGCTCACCCTCTGCGCAGCCTGAACGTCATCCCCAAACCTGTACAGTTCTATTGTATGAAAAGAGATCACAGCTTTCCATGATTTTTTTCAGCCAGGAATCCCAGCATTAACCAAAAAGAAAATCTCTGAACTCCATTCAGCTGACCTTTAATGTCATTGTCACCCAGCATGCACCTGGCAGCACCCAATCAAAATCTTCCAGGGCACTGTAACCTTGATACTATTGACCAGCATTGCTCTGATTTAAATTTCAAACAGCCTGCAATTTTGATTCCTCTTTCCCCCAGCTCTGAAAGCAAACATTATGGATTTTATAGGGAAGAAGGCCCTGGCCACACACTTGATTTGCACAAACTCCGCATACGTGAAAAGGCAGTCAATACAAACAGAATTAATTTTAATTAACCTTAATATGCTGATGAAAATGTTGAGGAGTTTTCACGAACAAATAAGTAGAGCCACATACACAGAAATATCTGCTTTGTTAATTACACATGCACACATCCAATAATACAGTCACAGTTAATTATAGTACTTGTTTCTGAACTTACATTGTTATGATCAAGCTGAGGCACTGCTTCAGTCAATAAGCACATGTCCTCTTTTTTGGTCAGATGGGGAAGAACCCAGCGCTGAGATTTTGATTAGCAGCCTTGTCAAAGATCTTCAATTCCCCACCTCATCATCAAGTCTCTGGTACCTGTTGGAGATGAGAGGAAATTTTAATTCCCCAGCCCAGAAAACCCACTGGAAGAGTTGCTCCTGGATCACAAACAGGCTCAACTACAGACTTTAACCAAGCAATCCAGGGTGTCCAACTCATTCGCACAAAATCAGGAGCTACTGCTCAAAGCTGTAGTTAAGCTGATATAAAACCAGTGGAAAGAGGCAATCAAGAAACCAGTCTATGGAACTGCTATATGTAAATAGAAGACAAATACCAGCATGTGAACTGAGATCCCTACTACTCAATTTAAAACTAAGTAGGCATCTAAATTTAGTATCTGCTCCACAGTCTCTTAATTGGATATGCTCAAAAAAGAGAAAAAGAGGGAACTTCTGAAGAGGGCTTCGTAACAGGGTAATTTCCCTGTTCATTGCTGCAAAAAATTCAAGCCAAAACAGACATCTAAACAGAAATGGGTCTGAGATTCCCCACACTTCAGAGAGCCAAAGCCAAGAGACTTCAAACAGTTGCTTTCAAACGTGCCTTTGCATCCTTGAGGAACACCTTTCCACGTTGCCTCTATAGCTTACCCAGGCCCACCTGAGAGAATCTACAGTGAAACTTGTACAGGAAAGCTAAAGGAACCAAGCACTTCAAGAATAAAGCTGTTCTGCAACTGGTTTTGGAAACATGTAGGGCCTGACACTGAAAATTCTGCATAATGGCCAAATTTCTAGCTAGGGCTGAGATCTTTGGTTATTTCCCAAAAGGAGAATACAGAAAAGGGGGGGGGGAGGGTGCAGGGGTAGTACTGCTTTCTTAGCTTTTTCTTAGCACTCTTATCTTTCTTATCAGCACAGTGAACATGAGCTGCACAAAGAAAGCAGATGTGAGAGACAAAACCATGTATTTAATGTTTGTTCGGATGGAAGAAAAATATTGCCAAGCCAATGGATTCAAGAATAATAGAGTTATGACCTGAAAATCAGGAGATTCGGGACTCCCTCTCTTTGGGTTTTGTTTTTTTTTAATCTTCCAGGGTGCTTTTGAGCTACATTTCTACAACTGAGAGCCTGCGGGCTAGGAACTTATTTAAGACACAGCTAAGAATCTCATTAATAACATGAATCCAGGAACTGGGTTTTAAAGAAAACACACAGGTAATGCAAAATTTCAAGTCACAACAACTGGCAACAGCGTGTACAATATCAATATCTAGTTAATGTCCCCAGAATGATTAGTGGTTAATGAGCTGAAGCATGCAACCATAATAGAAAAAAAACAGATCAGAAAAAAAATTAAATTTCTTTTATAACATGGCTTCTAAAAATTAATCCAATAGTCGCATCCCATTTACTTAAGTCAGTTTGGGCCTGACTTGACTGGCACAAGCAGTACTTTTGAAGTAGACAAATGCCTGGTGATATACCTTGATTTGCACCTATATAACCATGAAAAAGAAGCCCAAACAGAATACTTCTGTAGTTAAGGTAAATATGATGTTGTCTTAAGATTGTAAACCCTAACCACTATTTAGCTGTGTGGAAGGATAATTATAAATAATGCTATTGATGGTTACAGTTTCATCATGTCCAAAATCTAGGTGGTGTTAGAGTTAGGCTGTTAAAGTTCTAGCAACGAATAGACACGAATGTTATAAATTGCATTTGGAAAGCTTCAAAACAAGCTGGTGCTGAGCAGGAACAAACCCAATCCCCTTCTTGCAATATCTTCTTTATGTTTGGAACATATCTGACATACTTCCAGTGTATTTTCATTAGATGTATTACCTGACCTGTACAAATGCTGCCACCACCTGCTCTCCTCCCTAAAATTATTGACTAAACTTGGAAAGCACAGAAAATAGTACTGCCAAAATTCAGGCTTCAGACTAAAAGATGCAAACAATTGTGCCTTCAGTAGTCTGCTTGATGCTGAAAAACTGCACTGCAAAAAGTCTGATTTTTCTTCAACAGCTTCAATGCAGAAGTTCACGGGCATAAATACGGAAGGTACATTCCAGTCCTTGCAGTAATGCATCCCTCTATTTTACACTGTAATAAATGCACTAGGAAAATAAACATTTACCTGACAGCTGTTCTTAATGGAGGTTCTCACTTTTTAAACTGATTGAGAGCTTTCGAGTACAAGGAAAAAAAGCACAGGGGGATGTACAGCAGCGAAACTTTGGAGTTTAATGAACATAGCCACTTATTCCCTCTCAAAGGCAGAGAGAGACAGAGAGGGAGATGAAAGCTCTTGTTTCATTTTATGTGCAAAACAGAACAGACATCTCCCATAGACATGCTAATGAAACATTGATTTGCTGGGGTGACGATTGTTACCACAGGGCTCTCCACCTTGGACTTCCAGGAGAAACGATTCACAATTAATTAACTCCTTTCACAGATTACGTGAAATCTAACTTGGGCTCAACCCCACTTCATGATAACGTTCGTTTTGTTAATGATATGCAGATAGGTGAATATATAGATACACAAATTTATATATATAAAGATATATTCCAAATTTTCATATGCACATATACACGTGCAAACATATAATGCATTATATATAATATGTAAAAATTACATATATATAGCAAATGTACATGTATTTGGAGCCGTATAATTCCAGTGCCGTAAGCACACGCAGTTTTCTGCTGTCAGCTCAGCGCTCCCCTGGGAGAACGCACCAAACTCCCATCACTTCAGGGCAAACCCTGATTCACTCACCCATCTCCTCCTTACCACAAGTTAATATCAAACCAATACCCTACTACGTCCTAAAAAGCCTTGCTCCCCACTGTCCTAACCACCACTTTAAAGGGTTTTCTCAGGCACAGAAAGAGGACTGGCACTCTTGTCTCTCCATCAAAATCGTGATAATTAAAAAAAGGTAGCTCCTCTTTAAGGAAAATGAAGATGTAAAATAAATATGAAAATACAAAACACTTGTGCTTTTGTTCACTTGTTTTCAGAAAAGGGGGTGGGGTGGGGGAGAGTAACTGCAAAATTCTCTTTCAGTTCACAAAACTGATAGACACACACACACACAAACCACAGCTTGTCTTGCTGTATATGGCAGAGGCACATGAAACACCTCACCTCCCATCTCCCACGTGTGCCACCTCGTTTGTCCTACGTCCCACAAGAGCATCAACGGAGTACCGTGCTCCCCCTTCATGAAAGGGGGTTTGATTCACCTACTCTGAATTCCACCACAAGGATGCTTCTCCCCGCTTTTGTGGCAACCCTTCTGTAAAGTTTAAATTTACAGCTTTGTAGCTGGTTTATTAGTCAATAGGTGAAGTGGCAAAGGAAGTAGCTCAGAAGAAGAACAAATGCTACGTTCTCAGTGGGAGTTGCTATAAATGGTAGTGTAAGATTGTCCGACCTTAAAGGTTGTGCTGAAATTCAGGAAAGAAAATCTGTGGATATTGTATTTCTAAGCTTTTCTTGGTTTAGTTCAAAAACAATTGTTTGAGAATTAAGAAACTAGAGTTTGATTTTTATAATCAAAAGTATTTTATTTTCAGCATGGAGAATTCCAAAAGTTTCTAGAGAAATGGCTATTTCTTGATTGCTTAGGTAAACCCCCCCCTTTTCCTTAAAAAAACCCAACAGCTTAAGGCACTGTGTGAAAGGCCCTGTGGCAGGGTCTTAAAAGCTGCAGCAGATTTAACTTTTACTTGAAGAGTTTCAAACCAGTCTCACAGTCACTTTATAATTTTCCTTTTAGGATGAACATAAGAATTCTGACTATGATCTAAGAAATAATTCTGTGGAATATTCTGGTTTACAATAAAAACTAAAATTGCTTTTAAGTAACATATCTAGAAGATCAAAGCCCTATGGAGCAGGTACACCTTAAATAAGGTTCACTCAACTATTCTTTAAAAATTTTAATTTGAGAATTTGAAATAAATCTCTACCTGTACCTACACACACACACGTTCCCCCACTCCTTCCTCCATGAATCCCGTTAACGTGAATTTCAAGCAGGGCTCACCTTCACAACAGCTATTATTGACACAGGGTGGGTGATCAATACAGACCAGACTGGAAGCTCATTTTCAGAAATTGATAAAAGTTCAACCCCCAGAGGGGTTAGATGATTTACAGCAAAGGTTAAAACCATGCATTCTACTTTTCTCAAAATCAAGGATTTTCTAGACACTTCCAAACTTTTTTTTCTTAATGCCTTTAAATTTGAATACTAATTCATTTTCTTTCTTAGAATTCAGAGTTAAGAGTAGACATGAACTTTGCTGAGAGTTAGCATCTATCAAGCAATACAGCTTAGCACACAAAACACTTGTCCTTGTACGACAGGTGACAAGAATCACCAATCTGGACCTTACCGGTATCCACTCTGCATCTCCCAAACACAACCAACAGTGCCAAGCTGTGCTATCCCACTCACCCCCAGCTGCCACTGTCCTGCACTGGCACTCACATGAGTCCTGTTTCCTTCTCCACAAGAATACTGGTAAGTGGTGAGATGGGAAGGCTGGTGGCCCTCAGTTCCATCTCAGATCCCATTTCAAGGAGTTCCCAAGCTTATGACACGACAAGAAGATTTGATATGTTTAGTAACTATGAAGTACCTAAAAGCAACAAGGAAAACAGTAGCCATCGACTTCATGTAGAGATGGGGATATGCAGGACTGCCAACCCAGCCCAGGGGCAGAAGAGGTGTCAAGAAAAATGAATAGAAAAGGCACCTTCTCCAGATGACAGAAACAGACATCCCCATGAGACACGTGCCTCTTTCTTACCCACCCTCATCTCCTTTCTTCAAGGCATCTCTCCTCTGACTAGGAGGTAGCAGCAGCAGAAAGTTAAACACTGCTTTCCTTCCCAGGTCATCACTAAAGAACAGCCTCACTAATGAAGTGCTCTAGCTAAAATAATAAAAGAAGGGCCAGTGCAGAGTTCCTGTGAAGCCTGGCTCAGTCCAAGCCCCAATGTTGATGTTGTTACATAAAAGTACCACAGAGTATGTAGGGCAACTCCATGTCTGTCACAGCAGTCAGAGCCATTTCATACTGTGTGCTTTTAATTATTTCATTGACACTCTTGGACTTGATAACTGCCTGAATTTTCCTGTCAACACTTTGGTCCTTGATTTTCTTCATTAAATCAGAGTTTCAAATTACATTTTTTCTCCACCCTCACCCCAACTTTTTGGTTTTTTGGCTTCTAATTCTCTGAATGCCCCACACTGTTTTAAATTACATGCTCGTTTCGGAACACGCAGACTATTTATCTAGGAGGCAAATTTCAGAGTCATGTGAAATTAATTTCCCAACCCCAAAGTTCCTGGGTACCAGCTTCCAATTCAGCCGTGGAATTTCCTGGTGGTGCCGCGTGGTTCAGGTTTCTGAACACCTCCAGAGCCGCCCCAGCAGCGGCAAGGCTGTGACACGCGCTCCCTCCTGCTTCTGTTACTTTCCTCCAGAGCTTTTCAACAGCAAAATAAAATCTACCTTAATTAATTTGTAGATATTAGTAATAAAGTAGGCTATATAATTCTCAACGTTGAGCCCATATCTTGGGACATGGAAGTGTTTCTAGGAGTTGAAGGGTACACAACACTTCACCCTAAAACTCAGCCTGGAAAGTTGTTATTAATTGTTATGCCAAGTATATTAACAGAGCTGTATCAACAGCAACAGAAATTTTAGAAATATCAGAAATTTTAGAAGTATCAGTTACCCCAGGTGACTTCACCTGGACTTTGGGCACCCACAACATGTCTAATATTAGGGTTGTTTTAAAATCGTTTCAGACATTCAAAAAGTAAAATTAGAACCTTCTGCCACAAAAAAACCCTTGAATTTTATTTTGCATGTCTGTAAAGAGTCCAATCTGATGGGAGAAATTTGAAATTCCCTGTTGTTTTGTTAAGTATATAAAAACAAGTTTCAAGTGTAAGAGAGGTTATGGCTTGTTTCAATGGTCAAATTTTTTTCAGGCAAAATTATTTTTCCTTAAAATTACTTGCTTGTGTTAAATCAATTGTGACATCAAGTTTAACATGTTTCTCATTTGAAGGTGGACGCTTTTCCAAAAATGCCATCATCGGCTTTTTTGGCAAAAAAAGTTTAATGTTATCGTTTCCCTCAAAAGCTTGTAAGACTTTTGGAAAAATTTCCACCAATTGTTGGAGAACTCAGTGTTATTTTGGAAGTGAGGATAGGGAATACAATGATTTTGCAATATCAAACCAATATTTAAATTATTTCCTGATATTTTTCTGCGACTGCAAACAGTAACCAGAAAGTGAAGTTCTCCTATTAACTTCTTAACTATTGCATTTTCAGTATTTTCTGTGAAAAAAAATTTAAAAAAAAAATCACTGTAATCTGTTCCTAAAGTTACTTTGGTACTTAAAAAAAAAAAGTCACACTATTATCCCTTAAAAAAGGGGTTTTCTACATCTAAAACTACAGTATCTCTTACATAATAACCTCCGCAAGAGTCACCTGATCATAGATGACAGTTGAAATCAATCATGTCATGCTACAGGATATTTATCAGAAATCTCACATTAGCTGTTTGATCCACACCTGCCAGTGGAAAACAGACCCCTCTATGTCATACTGCTATAGCCATCCTTAAAGAAAGCCTCTGGAGCCTGGAAACCCCAGATCCCCCTTCACTGGCAAGAATTCAGGGGAATCAACTGACTGTGAGAACTGGGGTTTTTGCTTATTTCTTAGTTTGTTTTTGTATGCTTGTGAGCGCTGTCATCTCGAGTACAACCGCTGCACGAAGTGGAGGTTCAGCACCACACTTCGAGCATAAGTCATTTGCCTCCCCATACACCACCCCGTGAGCAACTTGCTGCCCAGAAATCAGACTGCAGTGGTGGATCCTCATACTACACCTAGAAACAGTGGCATTTTGAGGTGAATAGCAGCTAAAGCAGCTACCGGGAAACTCCAGTCTCAGACTACTCTGGGAAATGAGAGGTAAGATAGTCATCATAGATGAGAGAGCAGCAATAGGAAGAAGAGGAGACGAAGTCCAACTACACATTCCAAGAGTTACTCAAAGACCTAGTAACAATATTTCCCCACAGATAACATAATTTAGTAATAACCACAAGAGGTTTTTTGTTCATTTGTCTGGAGTCATTTGTTGTTTGTTTGAAGTCAGACAGCAATGGCGTTCAGACCGTGCTCCCTTTGATCTCAGCTCTAAAAGGACTTCTGTCTATGAAAGTTTCCTGGTGTAAAAGGCAGAGTCTGAACCCAAAGAAGCCATACTGGTAAAAGCTGTCAAAGGGTCTACTTAGGACACAGTGAAAAGTCTGTAGAAGATTTAAAGTGCAGGTATTCCATCTCAGAATTAGCTCCATGTTCTACCCCCAAGTTTTCTATGGAGCAAAATAGCTGATGGCAATACTTTAAGAATGATGACAATATTTTAAGAAAAATAAAATAAATAGAAGGAAAATGCTGAGCTGTTGAGGTTCACTATTTCTGAGCCAAGTTCTTTAGACTGCTGAACACAGTAGCACTGTGAAACTAACAGCAGCTCTGCTTTGTCATCAGCACATTGATAATCTATACTGAAAAAAACATTGGAAGGAGAGATACATTTCAATCTCCCTCGAACTGCTTCTATTCCATTTATTTGAACAAACTGAAGTTCCACCATGGCAGCTGCACATGTACAGTCTGGCTTCTTCATAGGGACTTCTTTCTGGGGACCACTGCCTAGCATTTGAAGGATCCACCACTTATGCTTGACCAAGGTGGGCTGTGGGATGCACAGATGAAACAGAACTACTAGCAGACTCATGGTGCTTTGGTGTAAAAGCTATATAAACAAAAAAAAAAATTGAAAAAAAAAAAATTAAAAAATTTTAAAAGCTGCCCTAAAATATCCAAAGGAAAGGAAAAAAAAAGGGGGAAAGTAAATTGAAATAAAACAATATTTTGGTAGTCATCACTGAGTATGAAATACATCCCTGACCCTTTGGAAGGATTTAAAAGCCACAATTTAAAGAAAAATACACTGTGTCTAATAACTGCGCATTAAAAAGGGGCGAAAAAATCCATACGTCCACCTTGATCTCCAGGTGAACAAAAACCTGATTTAGATCTCTACGTGTTTTACATCTTCCAGGTCCCGGGTAGGTATTTCTGCTGGGTTTTTTTTGGAGGGAGGGAAGAATTCCTAAAACATTTTTTTAAACATTTAACTGCTTCCCATTACCATTTTCATAAACAGAGGTTAGAAGCAGGGAAGGGCGAGGAATCTTCAAAACTTTCTAAAGCCTTTAAGTGCTAACAGTAATAGCTGCCATGAGGGAGAAAAAAATACTGTCAACTTCCAAGGGGTTTGGTATCAATGATCTCTTCTTTCTCTGCCATAAGGCTGATCCTGAAAGGTCCTGAAGAGATCTTGAAGATGCAGGAGCCCCACTGCATTAAACTAAGTATATGTAGCCAATTTAATGAAATATTTAACACCTCAAAGCCCTCAACTTTTCAAGAGCATTCAGTACATTGTGGCACATATATAGTAGAGTCATAACAATACTCCCCTTCGTGAATGCAACTGGACCATATAAAATGCCCCAAAATGATCTTTACATCCAGTTCATTTACATTTATCCTGACAGGACATAGTAGCTCATACACATCACTGGTTAAACCACCTACATTTCTCCTGGATCAGAACTGCTCCCAGTCAGCTGGTGCAAAGCACAGGTTGAGAATTTCAGACCCATCTCCTCCCCTTCAGTTCAAGATACCCTACAGCAACTATTATCTCCTGAAAAACAAGGTAAATCTACCCTGCAGATTTTTTTATTACTCCTACTATGACTACTTGAAAAAAGACTTGTCTGAGTGAACGAAACAAAACGAAGGGCACTGGTAAAACTCTGTCCTCAAGCAGTCTCTATCGTGCAAACACTGGAAACAAACCACTGACACCAGAACACAACAACTGATTTGTGTGACTCAGTGCTTCATGGCTGCATTTAAGATTTCAAGAGCAAGTGGATGTTAAACCCTGATAAATGAAGACAACCATTCGTTTCCCCTCCGCAACAAAATCCCAACTGTACTAATTAGGAAAACAAAAACATTTTCCCAAAACTGAAACACCCAACACAAAACACAGGACTGCAAATACTTCCAGTCACCCAGAAGCAAGGCACTGGCAGTTATTGTGGATATCTGACTCCCTGACTTGAACCTGCAGGAGAAAAGCCCGTAGCCCAACGCTCACTCACCCTGTTGCTAAATCAAAGGTTCAAGATCAGTGTTAGAAGGCCAGGGCTGAGGTTCTGCCAACACTCAGGCCAGGAACCCTCAAGCAGCTGTCCCAACACCAGTGGGGATGGACATTAGACAGCCCTGTCACCGAAAAGGACAGAGGGCCAAGCAGCCTGCTTTTAAGATGCAGTTATGTTCCAGCCCAGAGAAGATGGAGAGTCATGTATCTCAACTATATATGCATATACCTAGTGATACAGGAAAAAATAAAACTAAATGTCCAAATTATCTTCTGAAAAGATCTGAGTGAATCTAATTAGCATGTCCACAAGATGCAGACCTTGCTCATAGGATTGCAAAGGAAGAAGGTATGAGCACAAACCCAGTATTATCATGGAACACCATCATGCAACTGGTATTGATTCATGGGCATTTCCATGGTTAAAGCAAAAAATCAGTCTTAACTTTGGAAAAATCCACACTTTTCTTCATCTTCTTGCTCTCCACATGTGGATTTAGGGAAGAAGCGACTTTACACCTTACGTTCTCTCTTTCTCACTTTCTTTCAAGACACCTCCCCCAAAGCAGCACTTATCACAGTGACAAATGAAGCAATAATAAGGTTAGTCATTTAACTCCTTGCATCCTACTTAAAAATCACCCTAATTACTGTGTAATGGGTCCACAGAGGCAGAAGAGTCTGGGTGAAATCTACCCGGAGGGCACCCGTATAGTTCATCTGTCCATTCCCTAATAGCACTCTAAAGTTCACCCTTATAAACATGTCACCTAGTCTATAATTAAGTGACTGGTCATTAGGTAACATATGTGGTACCTGTGGGTCACATATCAGTCAGCTGGTGATGGATCTTAATCCAATAGCTGTGCAGAAGCAGCTCCATAGCTCTCTGTCACCACACCATTACTTTCCACACAGAACTTCGTGTAGGTGGGTTTTTTAAGCAATGAACTCTGTGTTTGTGAAGGGTGAGAAAGTAAGGGGAGGAGGGAGTGGAAGGATTGTCACAGCTCAGTCTTCATGAAGCCCAGCAGCACGATCAAAAGTGGAGTTTTTCCTTTATATTCTGCAAGCATACCAGTTCCTAAAGCACTCTTGATTCTTTGCTGACAGGTAATTTCCCATTCACACTCAATACGACTCAAGATTGCCAATTACTACACTTGTATAAACTACCAGAGGACGTCCTCTCTCCTGGTCATATTTAAAATAAATAACTAAAGATCAAGTTATGCTTTTTAACTCCTTTAGCTTCCATAGATCTGCCAGGCCTTGATAGAGAGAAGGGAAAAGCATAAGCCAAATTTATCCTGGATTTTACCAAGGAAACTGGAAGAATCTAGAAGGTGCATCTGAACAAACTCCCGAGGAACTGAATGAACTACACAGCCAGGCCAACCTGGACACTCACCAATGTGGGCACACGCACAGAGAACTACAGGCAGTTTCTTTGCAACTCCTTTCCTCCCCTCCTTGAACAAAGGTGCTACCAGAACAAGAGCAGGACATTCAACTCAAGTTTTTCCTCAGCCTGCACAAAAGCGATGGTTTCCAGCAAGTTTTGTTTCCCCTGAGAGACAGAAAAGGACAGGTCACACAAAGTCTTGAAGTTCAGACTAGAGTCTTAGAAACCCTGAGGCTCATACTTCTTACAAAAGTATTCAGTTGTTTTACAACTTACAAGTTCTCTGAACTGGCAAGAGAAAGAGAATTCATTTCCCTGAGGAAGACCCACAGAGGCAGTGCCATATAGCACAAAAAAATGTTTGCAACCCATTTCATTTGGGTTTCAAGAGCCTGCAACCCTGCCCATGTGTTGCATATGCCAATTTCAAGGAATTTACTTTTACCTTCTGCATTCTTGGATGCACTAATACAGTGACGAGCTGGACCACACAGATTTCCAGATGGCAAATGAGATTAGAGCTAAGCTTTTCTGGGTAAGTAAATTATAAAGGACAGGAAAAAAAGAAGAAAAAAATAAATCACATGCCCACAATGGTTTATAAGGTTTATACCCACAAGGTTTATAATTGCTAGTTCTTATATCCAAGGAGGGTGCCCAAAGCCAGGATATTATGGCCAACAAAACAAGACAAGACCTTGAAATCATCCCACGGACCCCAACTGTTGAAATGTGCCTTAACTACCATGCATATTAACCTCTCATAACATCTCTTCTGGCAACACACCTCATCTGTCTGATGTTCACAAAAAAACCACTCAGGCCGCCCATGGTTTTGGTAACACAGGAAATGGAAGATTCAGCAAAAGCATTACACTGGCCAATTAATTCCAAGAACAAAATTCCAAGACCAAGAAGAGGCCTATCTAGCAAGGACTAATTTACCTCATTGTATTGAGAGATATAATTAGATACAACTGGAAAACAAAACCAAAACCAACAAATGGTATTTGCAAGGTAAACAAAACAATACATTGGAAAGAGAGCAGAGATGCACAGATTTTGCCCCCCAGAGAATCTGATTGCTTTAAAGTCTGCAACCAAGGAAGGGATGAAGTCTAAAGAAATTCATTCTTCTTTTGTTTTGTTTTGTGTTTTTTACAGAAGTTGCCTGCACCCCTCACCACAAAGAGAATTTACATAGACTGAGACATGCCCTCCTTCCAAGGCTACCCACCTCTCATGTCCTCACGGGACTGCTGGAACATTCTTCATAACCAGTTCCATTAGATTCTTCTTTTTTTCATACAAAGAAAATATTACGCTGCTTTCGTACTCTCAGGATTCGCCTATTTTACCAAATTCTCAGATTCTTTAGTCAAAGACAGGATGAACCTCAAACAAAATCTACAAATGTGATTTGTAGTTTTAAAATAAAACTCATGAAATACACAGTTTAAAGCTGCTGTCTAAGAAGGCTTGTACAGAGATGCCTTTTCCTGGCCTGTTGTTCTATACTATGTCAATACCATAATTTCAAATCCTGTTTGCAAACAGCAAAAACAACTCTCACATTTCAAGCTATCCAGTAAAGAATTCAAACCTTTTTACTTGGGGGTCTTTTACTCTACGAGGCACTTCCAGGTGTAGTATCAATCACCGTGTGATGGATAGGCATCCCAAACCAGGGTCATTCGTACCTCCACTGCTTATTGAACTGCAACACCTTGTCCTCATTGAATACTGACGGCTGATCTATATGATTCAGGTCCAATCAGAACAGTGATTTTTCAGTGTTAAGGACTCTTCCATCTGACATGTTTTCACTCAGACTATACAGGATCAAAATGGAGCACAGGAAAATGGCTCTCAAATAAGAGGATTAGACAACTATTCCTGTGTGTTTGCACCACAACTGTCCGCATCATATAAAATGATAAAGTGATCCCTGGCTGGGGGGGAGGGGGGGGGGGGGGGGGGGAGAAAGATGCTGTAACTGTTGAGCAATTTCTGTTAAACTGAAAAGGGAAGTGTTGCTCACATCATTGGCCACGAGATTATCAGCTTTTATGGCCAGAAGTAATTGAATGTCCAACCCAGGATGCTGGGGGCACATTGCTACAATATATGGTTTGTTGAGCAAACCAAAAGCAAGCAAGCAGTTTAGCAATACTTTCAGTGCCTAATCATTTAACTCCTTTCTTTATTCCACTTCCATGATGCTAACAGATCGTCTCAGCTTGGTTGGTCACCAGGAAACAATATCACTCCTGCCTCCAAGCTGGAGAAACCAGGTATTTGGAAGCAGGTAACAGAATGAAGCAAATTATAAACTGTTATCTCAGAAGTTAATCTCTCAGTAAAACCATCCAAAGTCAGAGCAAAGATGAGGTTAGATAATCTCTGTGTGTGATGCACGGCGCTGCAACGTGTTGCCAGCCAAGACATGGGAAACGAGCAAAAAGGAAATTTCTGCAGACTACTGAACCTGGGCTGGAGCACAAGCAAAACTCAGCTCAGCTTTCAGTTGTAGCTGTACCAGAGAACTGGAAGAAATCTGCTTCAGAGCCAGAGTCCCACCTTCCCCTCTTGCAGGCAGCCATCCCATAGCATTTCCTTTGTAAACAACCAAGCTTTCTTCTACAAGCTGTTTCTGGGTCTTGTCATTGCTGATGCTACCGCTTCAGGATTTTTTCCTAATATCTGACCTAAAGGTTTTTTTATCTAATTATCCTTTGGCCAACATTACCCTTTCACTTAATTCCCCCCCCCGTATGCTTTGCTGATGACTTCATTTTACCTTTACAAACAAGCCAGCTTCCATAAGACTTTAATTTCATGAAATCTCCTCTATACCAGATTTCGTTATTTTCATAAATATATTTAAAAAAAACCCCAAACCAAAACAATGACCAAAACTCAGTGCAATGCTATGGCTTGTTATATATCTGCAGTAAAAATACATTGTCCAAAACATCCTAGGATTATGTTTTCTGAGAGCCACATCTTACACTTGGCTTTATCCTGTGCTCAGCTAAAACTCCAGCTACCCTCCTTTGCCACTTTGGACAGATGAGTTCTTAGAGTGCTTCAGAATTCAGAACTGTATGATCTTGCACATCATACTGTGAAATTTGCTCCCTCTCCCTTTTCTTTTTTAACCCCAAGCCTTAACTCGGAAGCATTCTTGTCGCTGGGTATTTGTTACATGTCTAATTCTGGTGCTGCCATCACTACTGCAAATACAAACACGAGAGATGTACAGACCCCACTGTCAAGAATTCTTCTGTAAGACTTCTTCCAGCCTGACAGTTTTTCTTAATTTCCCTTGCTCACTTTTGAGTTGTTACACTTTTCTTCTCATATTACATAAATACTTGACTGATTTACAGACAGCCTAGAGCTGCTGAATTTCTCCTGGCTATGAAATCAGTTCTGCAAAATGTAGAACTAAATAAATTTCTCTTAGGAATAAATTCACATATTTTATCTGGTTTTCTGAAGAACTTTTTCATTTTGGAAATGGCACACAGAGCATGTGGGTGGGAAGTCTCAAGTAGGCAATTTTAGAAAAGCACAGCAGCTTCCTGCAAACTTCTTAATAAGGAATCTGGGCTTTGGGCAATCAGTTCAACAATTTCACTGTTTAAAAGGCAAAATAGGAAACCTAAACAAAAGATAGAAATCTACACAAATTCCTGGAAAAGCCAAATACAGGAAAAGGCTTAAAGCTATTTTAATTTTATTTCTTAAAGGAGAAGACTCGCATATGAAAGTATCAAAGCCCATTATGATTGCACTAGGATCAAAAGAAGCTGAGCTTGCTGAAGATGAGGCACATAAATAAGGTAAATTCCTTTTTTTGACACTCTGCATCCAGCACAAGTTAGGGCTGCTGCAGAGCTTGGTTCCTGCTTTGCACTTACTTCAAACAAGCAGAAGAGAAATGAATTTTCCCAGATCAAGCAGGAATGTGCTTTATACGTAAAGAGTCCAAAAATATTCAGAAAACGTTCTGAAGTGGTTAATATTTGGAGAAAACAGTGATTGAACTGATTCAGAGAGGCACTATAGATGGCTTTTCTCAATACCAGGACAAATCTGCAGTTTGGCTCACACAGGTCCCAGCTGTACGTTGCTGAGAAGAGCTGAAGACCTTTCGAGAGACCACCCCCAACCCAGCTTACATACACAGACCACGTAACAGCTCAATGCAGCTACACAGCCACCCAGAGCTCAGTAGTCAGCCCAGTCCTGGTTTAAGTCATCTATAGGTGATTTTGTTCTAAACTGACAGGCAACATGCTTATATCAGTTGTACCTTTTTGGCTTTCTGATATCGCTGCCTTTTGTTGCTGAACACCCCCCCCCCCTTTCTGATCCTTAAAGTCATTCTATAATTACAGAATCACTGAGGCTGGAGAAGACCTCTGAGCTCATCGAGTCCAGCCTATGACCCAACGCCACCACAATGGCCAGACCCTGGCACTCAGTGCCACATCCAGCCTGTCTTTAAACCCCTCCAGGGACGGTGACTCCACCACCTCCCTGGGCAGCCCATTCCAAGGGCTGAATTCACTGGGAATGGTTCTGCAAATTTTTGCCGTTCATAAAATCATTGGAGCGGGAAGAGATGAACAAAGATCCTCATCCCAGGGGATGGCACTGTTAACTCTGACACTGTTCAGTGCTTTTTTTTTATAGTCCTAATGGCAGGGACTCTCGTGCCTGTGTACACCTTCAGTACAGTAAGCTCCATTTCCCTTCCTCCAGACGAAAAGCTTTTCAGAGGTTGGTAATGAAGCAACGTTGATTTAGAAACACAGAGGAGACACCCACAGGCATTCAGCTGGCATCATGTGCTAGCTACTGAAACCCAGCCACCACCAGGAACCACCACAGCTCTTCAGACATATGGAAACCCCGGGGTGTCCCAGGAGGTGCAACGAGAAGTGTTAATTAAAGACTCATTTGTGTTTTCGTTTTACAAAAGAATAGTTCCAATGACACTTGAGAAAGAAACCACTCTATGTATTTCTTATAAGAGGCCCCAAAGGAGGAAGGCAGAAGCCAATGCTTAGTTTGTTTTTAAAGTTCAGAGTCTGTTCTATTTTAGTCCCTGCGACTCTACGCTTGGCAGAGGATTCCTCCTAAACCATCAGTCAGAAATGGAGGCAGAGGCTTTACAATCCCAATAAAGAGCCAAGATCATCCTTGCCGAGGCACTGGCACAGAGCCAGGGGCGAGTGACTCCCCGCCATAAGGCTGCTGGAGATGGGGGTGACTTGGGCCACCAAACACAACGCTCTCATGGAACTGTCCTGAGGAGTTTTTGCCCAGAGTGTCGAATGGACAGGGCTTGACAGGTTGGCTTCAGACCCACCACGGCGTAAGCCTCGCTGGAAACGTGCCTCAGATCTGAGCCTGACACAGAGGCAAGGCAAGGAGAGGGTTTCTGGGCAGGACCCCTGCCCTCAGTCCCCGGCAGCAGCACCATCTAAGGAGCTTTCAGCAAGAGTGACAATGGGATTGAATAAAACCATAGCACAGAAATGTCAAGAGGGAGAAATGTCACAGCTCAGCGTTACTCAGGAGATAAAAAAGCAGCTCTGATGTTGATTGGATACAAACACGAGAGAGAACCCCACCAAGCATGTAGAAATATTAACAGTGCTCAAAGTGCAGGGAATGAAATATTTCACTACTTTAGTGTTTTACAGGAAACACCAGCAAAAAAACCCCCACCTTTGTTACTTATCAGATCTCATGACATCTTAATTCTGTCACACTTCTTCATGGCTTTGTGTTACCCAGAAGGTTATTACAACCTGGAAACCCCCTTGGACTCCTGACAGTGATTTTGCACATCTGGAGAGATTCTTAAAGGAGAATAAGGGGACAAGAGCAGTTAGAGCAGGACCAAGAGCTTTGCCAGAGGGTGGAATATGCTCCTTCCACTATGGTATGAATTTGGCCCTGGGGACTTTGTCAGCGAGCAGTACCATGGGGCACACAGCAATTAACCCTTTAGGGTCTCCTACAGTGGGGGGTATTTAGGACCCAGCAGTAGCCCCAAATAAGCTCAGTCAGCAACCTGCTTTTAAATGTTACTTATCAAAAGAAGTAAAAAAAAGAAATAACATATATAATGATAGAAATGCAGGGGTGGTTTCGAGTTTAATCGTTTCTGAATTTCCTCAGGAGCTCTCTGAAGCACTTCAGAAGAAAAAAGCAGCCTGCACTGCCACTGCTCTTAAAGTAAGTGCCTTCTATCTGAGAATAGCTACATATTTTTCCTCTAGTACCTGTACTACACAGGGATTTGGAGGGGAAAAAAATAAAGGTGACAAGAAGGAAGCTTTCAGAAAAAGAGGGGAGAAGGGTAGGGTCAAAAAGGACCTGTGCTACCACTCTCAAAGTGGTTTTCTTTTTTTCCTTTCTTATAGTACCACAGGAAGAACAGAGCATTAATGGCAGAGCAGAGTTACTCACCAAGACCTGAACTTTTTTTACAGCTTCTATTCTACAGCTCCTTGTCAAGCACTCATTACAACACGTGGCAAACTGCAGCACAGCCACCACTGCACAAGTAAATTCTATTAATCTCAAGCCTCACCCAGACTTTAAAAGCCTTCTTAGCACAGAAATCCCACTGGCTGGATGGAGCCCAGCTGACAAAGACAGGCAGGTCTCAGCAGTGACAAAACTCAGGGGGTTGGAACATTAAATTGTCCAACAGTCCCATCTCCACTGAGGTGTGTGTGTAGCAAGGAACAGGCTCTCCCCAAAACACCTGTTTGGGGGAAAAAGAAAAAAAAGAGGAAAAAAGAAGCTAAGCTAATGCATTAGAACAAGGAAAAAATGGAAACTGTGAAGGAAAGCAAAAGAATACAGCAATTTGTGTGTACCTGTTGAAGATCTTGGGATAAGAGTTTGTTAACTAAGAGATGTTATCTCCAGAGCTAACAGAGCTCAGCTAAATACTTTCTTATCTCTCTAATCACAGATGGAATGAAGAAACTAGGAATCAAAATGCAAAAAACCCCAAACATATTACTCGAACGCTTGCATGCTTTTGGTTGTCTTATCTACTAAGGATCAAAACCAGGCAATAGACTCAAAAGTGTTTTAAAGATTTTTTTCCTCTGCAGCAGGAAGATTGACAGAGAGACTTACTGCAGTAAGCTTCAAGGCCTAGAAATGTTTGTGTTCTCAGGAAAATTGCATCATCACCCTTTTCCTAACCTTATTAGGATGGGGACATGACTGCAGTATGCCAGAGGATGTTTCCACTCTTACTAAGAGGCAAAGAACACTCAGGTGGGTGCCAAGCGCAGTGGCTTTAGACTTTGGGTGGCTTTAGACTTTAGGTGGCTTAGGTGGCTTTAGAGTCTGTCCAGCAGCAGAAAGTGCCAAGCTCAGAGGACTGACATGCCTGAGGCAATCGGGCACTTGGGAACGTCAGCTCTTGGTAAGAGCCCAAGAAGAAGCAGGAGTACAGAACGTGACAGCAAAGGAAACGCTGCAGACTTGCTTTAAGGCTTTGTGACATCAGGCAGGTAGCACTGAAGATGTGCCCTGCCATCCTGTGTGCACAGGGCTGACAGCTACAGACAGAGGAGTGGCTTTCAGGAGTTTTGGGCCAATATAAATAGCTTTTAGGAAAAAAAAAAAAGCTTTTAGTTT
>WUAM01000160.1:379689-407144 GCA_024336885.1 Actenoides hombroni | reverse complement strand
GGGTTTTTTGTTCTTGTTGGGTTTGGGGGGGAGGGGGGGGGTGGTGTTTTAAACTACTTTCAGCAGTCTAATGATTCCTCCAACCAGAATTAAATGCAGTTGAGAGTCAGGAGTCCAGTTTAGTGTTCCAAGCTTGGGAGGCTCTGTGCCAGGTTGATCTTTAAAAATGTCAGAGCTCCCATATCACCTCAGTTCTTCTGAAGAACAGAACCTTCAATGTTTTGCTTTTCTAGAATTCAATACTACTGTCAACTCTTAGCTCTTCAGATATTAAGACGACTCATTTAAGCACATGAAGTGTTACACATTAGCTCTAAGAGAAGAGTTATACAATTTTTATTCCTGTTTAGACTAAGTTTGGGAAATACAACCTATTTTCACATGTATAATGCATAGTTTGAATTCAGATGAATGAGATAGAACATTATATATGCCTGTTTCATGTGTAGGAAAAAACCAACCCACAAAAAAACCCCACACAAACTATACACTTTTTAGAGCAAGAGAAAACTGACATTGCCAAAAGAATAAAGATAAATCCAGCTTTGAATTGAGCAGGCACATTTCTACAGCTATTCAGTACATGTGCATGGGCCAGAGATTTAGACACAGGTCCAGTTATAAGCAAGTGCCAAACTCAGGCTTAGCCTTGCAAATGTATAATGATCAGCTAGAGCCAGCTGCAAGCTGCACACTGTCTGGGCTCCAAGCTCACTAGATGCAAATCTGCTCTGAAGCTGGGACAGGGAGGATTTTGCTTGGGCACACCCTCACTAACGTACCTGAACAGGTTCAGGAGGATACTGGATTCTGACCAGCTCTCTAAGATAGTGACTGATAGCAAAGACACAATAATAAGTGCATTGTCCTGGGGCACTGGAGCTTGCATCTTCCTGGTATTTATTTTCAATACCAGAAGTGGAGTTTCCTTATTTATCTAGGCTGAGGCCTGTTGCAGAAAAATAGGACCTGATCACGCAATGCACACACACAGAGTATTTGAGTCTTAAGAGTTAGTGCTGAGAAAACTTCTGAATTCAAAAAGGTTTTAGCAAACATCATTTCTGCACACAGATAGTAAGGCTAAATCCAGCAATTAGCAGCGTCAACTATAGTCTGTGTTACTTATAGTTTAAGGAACCAAATCAAATCTATGTTATGGCTATAAAAGCATACTTTTTTTTTTTCCTGTATGAATCATTCTATTTTTCACTTTTGATTCACCTTTAGCTTCTTTTTGGCCTATATCACTTAGCTGCAAAACCTTTATTATTTTGGGTTTTCCTCAAGGAACAGAGCTGCTTTCCTGCATTTGAAAAACAGCCAGAGAACATTCCAGCATGGAAACCTATCAAAAAGAAGGTGGGTTTTTTTTCAGCTAGAAGGGTGGAGATGGCTACTTTGGGGAGTTTTCATGCTTCCTGAAATGCCTTTTCACCCGCAATGTAAATGAGTGATGACCTTCTGTTCTGATCCAGAGGGCTGAAGCAGAGTGGTCCCGCACATTCTTATAATTTCCGCAGGAACTGGTGTGATGCCAAGTTCATTTCAGCTCCTGGAGGAAGCAGCTATACCTCAAGTTCAGCAGCCTTAATAGCCTTGTGCCCACAACATAATAGCATTATTCTGTATGTTAGATGGTGCATAAAATGCATTACACCAATATTTAAACTATCGTGGAACTGACCAGCTCAACAAGAATTGTGCCCAACAAAAGGCAGCTCAATTTTA
Source organism: Actenoides hombroni (assembly GCA_024336885.1). Taxonomy (NCBI): domain Eukaryota; kingdom Metazoa; phylum Chordata; class Aves; order Coraciiformes; family Alcedinidae; genus Actenoides; species Actenoides hombroni. Next base: position 405,413 of record WUAM01000160.1, on the reverse strand, counting down.
AAATGCCCATTCTTGGCTTTGCTCCAGTTAGAGTAGCTAAAATAAAGAACAAACCTGTAAGACATCTAAATATATTAAAAAACCAAAAACAAAACAAAAATACCAAAACCCAAACAAATAAACAAAAGAACCACCCACAATCAAAAACAAACCCACCAAAAAAACACATTAAAACAAAATGAAACAAAAAAACCCACCAAACAAACACCAGAACCAAGCCTACCCACACCAAACAAACTACACAAAGAAACCAAAACCCCAAGAACACAAACCTCAACTGCTTGTACTGGAATCAATGAAAGAAAGGTAAAACCAGAATGCAGTTTCAAAAGAAAAATCAAGAATGTTTCACTCAAAAGAAAAATCACCAAACAAACAAACAAAAAAAATACCTTGTGCTTTTCTTACACACTGAGATATCACCAGACTACAGATAAATATAGCTGCTTTTTCTGATTTGATAGAAATAAATTCAGACGGAGCTCTACCAAAGTTTGCAACAAGCTTGTATTTTATCTTTGACTTTACAGCATCCTCTGCATCTTTAAACCACTGAAAATCACAGGACTTATTCTCAACAGTTACAGTTAAGGTCGGAAGCAAGCCATCTATCTTCATACTCTGTTCAATCAAAATGACTCCGATTTTAAAACCTTGCCATTTTGCTGGATTATCATCTCGATAATTCCTCTGCCTTGTTTGCAGAGTTACAATAAAGCCATAAAGCCCCATTACTTTGGTCTTATACAGAGATACCTACATATATACCCATTCATTTGTTTCTACAAATACTGAATAATCTGCATGCATATATTAGGTATCTGCTACCAGTCTTACTCGTTGGGTTTGGGTTTTTTTTTTACCTTTTAAGTGCTTAAAGTACGTTGTTTTGAAAAAATATTTCAGCCTTCAAAACGGTCCGATGCGATTTCAAGTGCTGTTTACTCACACGGGCATTTGAAACGCAGACATTGTTCATATACTCCCAACACGTGAACAGTGTTAAGGAGACACATAACTCTACACAGACAATAGAAAACCAGCATTTTGTCTGTATTAAGATCCACTGAACTAAGGTAAAATATCTACACCAAGTTCCTTCCAAGATGCTTATCTGCATACCGTCAAGAGACCTTTCCAAGCTAAAGAATGTTTATGATTAAAGCTCCTCCAACCTGGAGTGATATCTGAACATCAGATGATGTTTGATTAATATATTTGATGAAAGATTTGGCTTTTCACAGGAATACCTTTAAAGGGATCTTATCTGCAGAATGACTTTGTAACTTCCTGCAATGCTGTCTGTGTGAAACCATTTCTGGGCACCTAAAAGTCAGCATTGTCAAAAATCTTGCCAGGGCTTTTAAAGTTTCCAGTATCTTAGAACTGGACAATACAATCTCACAGAAAACACAAACTGGTCACCTGTCTTTCCCTGGGAAATGACTCAGATGGGAAGCAGCAAGTAGTAACTGGGTTATTACTGAAAGCACCCCTTGCCCACTGCTAAGTACCATCTCCAACACCATTCTCAAAGAAAATCTGTTTGCCCTTCCTCCCTTTTCGGGGGGTTCTGACACCCAAAGCTGATTTGGCAGGTTAAAGCATAACCTCCTTGACAATATAAATCAATCTGTGATACATTCAAAACTCCAAATCCAGAAAGAAAATTATGTTGATATGGCCAGAATTTAAACTATGACTATTTGGAGTAGGTCCATTTCAGCTTTCGTATGTTTTAGTACAAAAGGCTTCAGCTGTCTGGTCTGGGAATAAGGAAAGGGGAAAAAAATTAAGAAAAAAAATTAAAAATATTTCCAGGTACTACTGAAAACACCACTCTCTTCTTGAAAAAGTTGGGTTTTGCCACCCTTTACCCTAATCAGTATTTAACAAGTAGTATGTTTATTTCATTACTGATGATAAACAGATCAATAAAAGGTTACTGTGTGATAACTTCCCCTTGCTATTGTAATCCTGTTCCATTCATAAGCATCACTTCTTTGGGGACCACTGTTTGCACTGCAGACAATATTCCAAAAGACATAGCAGGAAAGCAGAAATTGATGCAAGGAAAAACACACACACACACACACACCCCCCCACCAAGAAATCGGGAAAGCCTGGCTGGTAGTTAGTATGCGGTGATGTTTGCAGCCATTTCCAAGAGCGTATTTTCATTCAAATATTGTTCATCCACTGCTCCAAAACATGCTTAAAAAACATGAGAAATGTTTGTAATATTTACAAGATGTCATTGCAGTAAAATATTCATATCTTTTCCTCCTTGCAGGAAAACAGTGTATCCCTGTTTCGACAGAACTATGGAATGGGTTTATTAGAGCAGGTCCATGTGTACTGTATGTGACTAATGCCAATACAATTTGTACTCTGGTAATCTATTAGATTCAGACAGACTTGCTCAGGCCTGAGGGGCTGAGACAGAGCAGCTACACTAGGGAAGTTCTACACAACCCAGACCTGAGCTGGAGGGCAGGAGGGACGACACCATCCCAGCACTACCCCATGTGGTACCAAGCACCGAGCTCTGCTCCCCCCGTGGGACAGCAGATCACAGCATCTCCCCCTCGCTGCCATGCAGATGGTGCATCAGAGCCTCCTCACATCAGAACCTCCTCACTCTCTTGGTGCTGAATCTGCTCCCTTCAGCCTCCAATTCCTCTTAACTTACTTGACCAGAGCTTGAACAATATTGCCACCGCTTTCAAATTCTCTGAAGTTCAAAATAACTGCTGGGTAGAAACGCAATTCACCATTTCATAAGTTCTACATTTTCAATGTCTCCTTACCTAATCCTTTGCCCTTCTGCAGCTCCATTTGCTGAGAAAGCAAATATTTTGGTCGCAGATGGCCTCAGGCAAGCCTAGGTTGGTTGAGGTCAGCCAATCTCGGCAGCTGCATTTTGCCAGCCCTGCCTTCCTGCTCAGAAACGAACAAGCTGCAGCTCACTCCTTCACTGGCCTCCTCCCAGGCCACTTTCCCACAAAGAAGGTCTCCTTTCCACCACAGCCAGTCCTCAACTCAACTGAGGTTTCCCAGTGTAGCTCTTTCCCCAAGGCTTGACATTGCCTAAGGTGTTGAATGATTCATTTTCCAGAAGCTTTTGGACTCTTTCTTAGTTCACATGGCAGGTTATGGGCTCCATCAGTGCCAACTCTCCCAACCTCCTGAGATAAAACAAGGAGTGCCCAAGGTCTGGAGACTAGGGAAGAAGCAACACAACCTCAGCATGCTCTCCCTCTGGGACACCAGTAAATGTGCATGCTCTCTGTGTCTTTTAACATCAAAGAAGAACAGAATATGACAGCTGGGGCTCTTTCCAACACTTTCAAATGCTTCATAGGCCAGCACTTGCTTTTATTGTGATTCTTATGCGTCTGAAATAAACAGCACGGAAAAAAACAATGCTAATTGACAACAGCTTACAATATGACAGCCAAGTAAACGAAGCTTGAGCTCAGTCAGAGGGGAAAGGTTTTAATTATCCACACTTCCAAATCTAAGGACAAGGCTAGGAGTATTACCCTGGGCCCATCTGCTAGTCCCATAGCTTCTCTCCCAACACCCCAAAGATGCCAAGGGTAATTATCATTAATAATTATTAACATCCTCCCAGCCTTCACAGTTAACACTGTAATGTTAGAAACTGAAAAAATTCACTTAAGGTAGATTGTCTGCCTTGTTTGAAGAAGACAGACTTAATTTTGCAGGTTTGTGCTTTTTAATAGCTGAAGTTTTCGTCATTGCTGCCTGTTGTTTTCATTAGCTGATACTATTGGAAGCTAAAATACACTCAAGTGCCTTCAGTGTACATTTTACAAGTCTTCATAAGTAAAGGCTTGGGTGTGTAACCTGCAATTAGATTAGAAAATGCACTATAAAGTGAGTTTATTAGCATTTGTACAAAGGAAGTCAGAATGATCTGAGAGCTTTTTTCCCCTATAACTTTGAGAAGCGAGAATGTACTAAAAATAGTGTGAGGTAGGGACAGAGTTGGAGGGAACACGAAAAGAGGAAGGAAAAGGAAATAATGGAAACACATAAATATTTTAAATACCTATTCATACACCATTCGCTCCACAAAACTAACATATATTATAACAGGTTTGCAAAACTAATGTCACAAGGAACAGATTTCCAACTATAATGACATCTGCCCACGCTTCCCTTTATCCCAGGGGGAACATGCTCAAGTAGTACAGTTTATAAAGGCCACGAAGGAGCACAAATACAATTCAGTGACCTCCACTGTCCTTGTCACCCACAAGTGATATTTATGCATGTGAGGCTAATCTGAAGCCTCTCTCAAGCTCCCATTCATCATTAGCCCATCAGATGCTGTCTAGACCATATATCTCTACCTGGATGCTTGCTAATCTTTGACTATTAAGCAGGGATAAACCACAAATTTTATACTGGGGGCCTGTCACTCAACTATTTGGATCTACTTTGCTTTCAGCTCCTTTTGCAAGAGAGATGAACGCAACCTTCACCTAGGACTTGTCCTGTGCAGGTAATACTACTTAGCAAGAGCATTCACAAGCCAAATTCCCAGGTTATACAGATCAGTGTGGGGCTGCTCAGTTCAATGGAGTCATGCCAGATTACACCAGCTGAGGATCTGGCCATACATTTTCAAGGTACTCTATAAATTAATTAAGCTTTATAACAACCTTGCAAGGTTCAGCAGTGCAACACTGAAGTTGGAACGGTGAAAGAACTCCAAGCCAAAGGCATACTAGGAAATGCTACTTCCCAAAGGGCCAACACCCCGAGTGCTTTTCTTTTGACCTGAATATTCCATCCTTCCTCAAACAAGAACCCTCTCTAAACTCCACAAAGCCAAAAACAGTTGTAGCATCAGGCTGCAGCATTAAGCGTTGAACCTGGAAAGTCTGTACTTACGCACCTGAGACTACTGCAGGAACTAAGAGACCAAGTTGGGTAGCTAAAGTTGGATTGAGTTCATCCATCTGCTTAGCCTAGCCGCACAGACAAGACAAGATGTTGACCTGCCTTGCATGCATAACACCACTCAAAGATTTATCCTATCTACCACTAATGCTAATAAAGGTTCTGTTGAGATTTTTTCCTAGAGTTTAAAACCGCAGACAATAGAAACCCTCCTGTTTCCAATGTGCTTCCAGAGGCAGCTTGACACAGAGAGAAGTTTTGAAACACAGAAATGCCTCTTTTCCACACACCGTGCTGAAATGGTTTGTATTCTTCTTATTCAGTAAACACTGACAAAAAGACTGAGGCAAGGAACAAGTGGAAACAAGCCTAAGAAGATGGAAGATTTGAAATCTATTACAATAACCCTAGAAACAACTAATTTCTCTCCCTGCATAACCAAACACCATGGAATTTCACCTGATAATTCTGGCAATGACCCAACCTACCTGTTTCAAACCGTGTCTTATTGCCCCATACCCTCTCAGCCCTAACCCAACCCATCACACTGGAGGAAGGACCAGTACCATTAAACTTCCAGATCTGCTGTACTCACAAATGATTTCCATAGCCTGTGCTGACAGGGCCTGGGAAGGCTCCTGCTACTCTCTCCTCCTCCTGTATACCTACAGCCTTGGCCCAAATTACCCCATTTGTATCACTTTAGCCCTACAAAAATGCACAACACGGCTTATTCAGAGCATCCTCCTCAGCCTGAGATCAGAGTCCTGCCTGGCAAAGATGACTGAAGAGCAACTGGAACAAACTCCATCACCAAAACAGCTCCTTCGCTTTAACCCCTGTGATCCTGCAGCACAGCGTGCGGAGTAGGAGGAAGGTCTTCAAAGGCAAGCCCTGAGTATCAGCTTGACCTTCAGCATCCAGAGCAACCTCAGGCCTTTATCTGAATGAACACAAACATCCCCACCAAATTTAAATCACAGCCTTTCAAAAACACAAGTGTTCACAGTTACAAAACAAACTCCGGTGCTGCTCCAGGACTCTGCTGTGCCACATGCAGTACGGAAGGTTTCCGGCTGTCGGTCGGAGTGTATAATAGGCCTGATTTATAGTTATCAGCATGGGACTCGATTCGAGAGCTCAATCACCGTGACTTCTCACAGTGGGGTTTGCATGCTGCAACGGGTCTCAAAATTGGAGAGGAATTTACCTCCCGCTGCCGAACATTACATAACAATCAACAGAAAACAAGCGGAGAGCAGCAGGAGGTCCCCATCATTAGCCTGCACAGTCATGTTAATGGAGATGTACACACACTCATCTATCTGCACTTATTATGGAGCTTGCCAGACTGTGGGATTACATGGCAAGAAAGGCTCTAGGACAGAGACAAGATACAGGCAAAGAGCTTCACAATTCAAGTCAATCCACTGAGACTTCCATGCTGAGGGACTAAGGTCTGGGAAGCCTAAATCTCACACGTAGTAAAAACTCTCACAACATCAGGAGGTGCGTGGAACCTCGTGTATTACAAAATGCTGCTTTTCCTCTGCAGAAACACCAGCTCTATCTTCCACTTTCTGTCTCTTTTGAGCCTGCTACCAAGGTGACAGTTCCACCTCCACAGAAGGACATTACATGCCCACAAACTTTTCCAAAGTTGTAAACGTCTATCAGTATGCCCACATTGGTCTGCATCCCAAAATAGTCACAGGCTTCAATGTCAATTAGGTGTTTCAGATCAGACAAACAGTAGTCCCTGTAGGTACTTCTGCTGGCTTGGCATAGAGAACAAGGAAAGCAAAAACCTAATGTGATTTCAGAAGTCATTCAAACCAAAAGAGATCTTTTTAAAACTCAACATTTTGGAGAGCTGTAGCTTTGGTTTCATACAATACATTGTCTTCAACATTACAGAAGTACCGTAAAACATTTCTAAATCTCACAAATCTGAGGGGCTACACAGTTCCATTTGTGAGCTTTTTAATGACAGAAGTGCTTGAACACATGACGTGACTTACCAAAGGTGAACCAAGGCACCAGCAGCAAACAGCCACATCACACCTCTCTCTCCAGCCACCACTTTGACTTTTATAAATATTCCCTTTTCCCTCCCAAGCCAGCAATTTATTGTTCCCCCCTCACAGGGTAAAAACAGCAAATTCATTCTAAACCTCAGGTATACAAGGTTAAGAAAAGGTCAAGACACTCGTGAGTCCCTCCATGCTAATTTAGCATGAAGGAGGCAATCCATTTCCCCTTCCCAAACAGCCACTAAATGCAGAACATCTCTAATGGCCCAAGCGTTTTCTCCTTGACGTTTCAAATATTCTTCCTAGATCACTAAGCTATGGGTCTAACACATTTTATTTCTTTTAACAAAATTAGAAATGACAGTTTTAAACAATCATTATGTTATAATCATATCAACTGGAATATCATTAGCTGGCCATTTTTGTTTCCTGATTAATATTGTGGTTCCTGTAAGAAACGCTCTTCTTAGCCACCATGAACAACTAGTACATTAACCCCACTCAGAAAGACTATTTTTGCCCCTGGACCAAGTAGTAAGCAAAGCATAGGTCTCAGAATTTCTCCCACACTCCTCCCCCCCGTCCCCTCCCAAAAAAAAAAAAAAAAAAAGGAGTTTTTTTCCCCATTTCTCCCCATCAATAAATTGACCCAGAAATATTTGCCAACTACTTGGTCATTTTATATTTTTAAATGAATAGCCCCCTGCAGAATTCAGCCACAAATTGATCTGTTTGCAGTGTGTCTGTTGCAAGGACTAGACAGGATGAGACAAACCAGCAGCAACCAAAGAGTCCCTTGATTGTTTCCGAGTATTTTTCTTTCAGACATCCCTTACCACGGAGTACGTTGCCCTGCTTAGGTTCCCCCCATTTCAGTCCTCCTTTAACCTGAAAAAATTGTATCAAGTTTATAAAGGGAAACAAACTGATAGTGCACTAAGACCTAAAGAACAATAAGAGATGAATATATAACTGACTTAAGGAAGTGGCTGAGCACTTTTAGACTCTGCTTTAGCTATGTTAAAAGAACTGCCTGGTCAGTGAATGTTCAACGATTTCTGGAAATCAGGTGTCTAGACACAACATGTTTCTTCCCCAGTGAATCACCTTGTTCTTACCCTACGTTTAAACTATTTGTCCTTTTGGAGCAGGAAGAGACTTTTTGTTTGGTTTCTGAACAAGTCCCACCAAGGAAACCATGACTAGCAATTACTAGCACAGTGATAAAATAAACTAGTAAGTTCTAGTGAAGAACCAAGGCATACAAATTACTAGTTTTCAAATATTTATTTTTCAGTATTATCTAAGGGGGGAAAAAATAAGCAATAAAATGTTTCTATGCTGACTGCACCTTGTTCTCACAGACAAAGCCTCTTTGCTACAATATAGTTTGGGCCGGAAGTCCATCTCTAGGTTAGTGAACCTTAACTCAAAACAGCCAAGTGATGTCAAATCAGTTAAGCCAAAGACCTTCTGCTTCCATTTTGATTGGTTTTCTCCTGGGAGATCATTAGAAATAATCCACCAAAAACACATGTCAAATTGCTTCCTGCTGTAAGCCAACACAGCAGCACCCCTTCACTGTCTTACCTTCACTGACCATTGCATTACTACAATCATTTAAAACCCTCCACAACTCACTATGAAATAGTTTCTTGGGGGAAAGGGAGAACATCAGTTTCATAAAAGCACAGAAACTCTGTTTCTGATATTATTTGAGAAGTTAAAAACACAGTTTATCTCCACTTTGTCATAACTCTGCTGTATATTGTCTTTAACTAAAAATTCCTCATGGGCTTAGCTCCCCAGGTTTGATACTTGGGCATACAAGGCCACTTTGGCCAACCATCACTTTAAGCCAGTGCACAGCAAACCACGAGCACTGAAAGGCATCCCCTCCCCTTGCTGCTTATTGCCAGGGTCAGAGGGGCTGCAGTCAGAGGAGGTGAGAACAGCGCTGAGCAAGGAAACACTCATCCTGCCTGTATGATGGACGCGGCAGGGACCTTCCCAGTTGTCACATCAGCATCCTTCCCTCTCCTCACAGTACACTGGCACCTGCCTGCTCGGCCCAGGATTCCTCCCCAGGGATTGCTGCAGCCCTTCTGTAACAGCCTCGCAGAGCGGCAGTTGCCAGAGCAGAGCATCATCTCGCTCTCTACGCAAACCCAAGATTCAGGAGTCGTGTTAGAGCTCCATGGTTCAGTGGAGAAACTGGCCTTTTGCCACACAAAGCGGCCACTGAGGAAATCAAGAGCTCCAGTTCTGCAAGACACTATTAACTCCCATGACTCCATCGACAGCAACAGCAATTTAAAAGAGCTCAAGACTTTGCTTTCAGCATTATCAGAAGCGTATCCCAGGCAGGGTCAGGACACACATCAGCCAGGAGAAAATATTTTAACTGCTTTTTACTCTTGGTTTTACCATGTTTTATGTTGTGCAACTGTGTCAAGAGCCTGCAGCTGAAAGGAGCAATATGAATCCCACCTAGAATTGCTTCCAGATTAGAAACGTGCGTGACAACCTCCAACCAGGAACAAGGGGCAGTAAGAGCTATCACGCTGCAGCACAAGCTCCTTCGGGACCGGTTTAAACCCTGTGCTTTGTTACCCATAGTCAAGCCACACGATTAAACCAGTGGATGGTGAAGCCCCATCCTGCAGCACGCTGGAGTGCCAGTGAATCAAAACAGCATCATGGGAGACATTGTCTAGTTTAAAACTTCAAGTTAACAATTGACAGGCCACCTCCAGCACAAGCGGAGCCATGCTGTATATTCTCGCATGCCACCTACTGGTGCCTTGTTTAGCTACCAACTGCCTTTTAGAGAGAGCCACATCTCCAGGGCGCGTTCAGGAATAGCGTGAAAGCTCATTTTTTTTAATGGACTCGAGTGGGAAGGCACGAGGGTCAGTTCAGAAGAGAGGAGGTCCCTCTTCAGGTACCTTGAAAGAGAATTAATTATTATCGATGACAATTTCAGTCATGAATCAAGACCCCCAGAAAGGTGGCGAGAAGCAACACGAAGGGATTCCGGGCAGGAAACGCTGCTCAGGACTAATGCAGGTTTCCCGTGAGAAGAGAAGGAAAACCAAACAGCTCCTGCACGCACCCCAAGAGATGGCATGAGAGCAAACCTCTGCTCACTGCTCTCCAGAATGCTGCTCCTACTGCAGTCCCACCACCAGCACAGTTACAATTGCCCACTATGTTACTGGCATCACAAGTATTTTCTCAGCTGTGCATTACAGGGGAAAAAAAAAATAAAAGTTAAAAGTCTTGTTCAATCAACTTAAACTACTTCTATTTTTTTATTATTAAACAGGAAAACTAAGAGTCTATCCTCCTCTGTTTGAAAGGAGAGCTGTCAGGTTCTGACCTAAGTCTAACCAAAAGGAAGGATGGGGAGGGGAGTGGGGGAGTTGAGAAAAATCAATGAATCTACGCTAATAAAGGTTATAGGAGTAAAATTTACGCTGGATGCAAGTATGATCCTGTAGTCTTTTTATTTTTTTGGCATGCTGCCCCAGCATGATTTACGTCGAGATAACATGATGGAGCCTCCACCATTGAAAGGAATTAAATAAAAATGCAATAAAGGAGTACAAAATCAATCCGCTTACAGTTTTGTTTAATAAAAATTCATGAAGGATGGGCGGGCAGGCCCATAAGAAATACACCAGTTCAATGAGGGGGCTCTATCAAGCCCACAGCCATTAGAGTGTAGCAGCAGGATAGGATTATTGAACATTAGCATGAGTTAGCTGTGTGCCAGTGTGTTGAATATGCCTCAGTTCCCCCATCATTCCAAGCTCTGTCATTGCTGCCAGTCAATAGCGCATCTATCACCTGAAATAATGGCCAAGAAAAGTACAAAAGATGGGGATTTGACCTTGACTGAGAAGTTGATCCATGGGGGTTTTCCAACAGGGCAGCTATTTTTTCCAGACGGGGTGCTGAAGAAAAAAAATTTAAAAAAAAAAAAAAAAGGAAAAAAATTCCAGTGGACCCAGTGTATCCCTGGATGGTAGCTGGGTTACGTGTGCTTTTCTCAGGTTGAATGTGGTCCCCAAGTTGTCCCTTTTCACAGCTGAGTGACCCTTCTGCCTGCTGGAGACATCTGCTTTAAAGGTAAGTGTGCATTCCTTTTCTGATCTACAGGCTGCAGCCTGAATACGCAGGCAAACAAAGGTGCCCTGTGGCGCAGTAAAAAAATTAATTTCAATATCCTACAGCTACTCTGACTTTCTAAGAGGAGCTGTAAGGCTTGGCCTCACCGTTTCCCTCCAATGGGCATTTTAAATGCTATTGCCTACAGCTGTCTTAACAAAAAGAGGATTTTAGCGGTCATAGGTTACACAGGTGAGCATCTGAGAACAGAACAGAGACAAATCCATGCAGCATTTCCGAGCTTTGCCACCAAATGAACAGTTTCACTGACAAGGGAACAGAACTATTTCAATTGCTACCAAAGCAAACCTCCTCGTTTTCAGAAAATTCCTTTGTTCTGTGCTAAAATCCACATTCTTTACTTCTTTTATTATCACACAAGTTCAAATACGAAGATGGCTGAAAAACGGGCTTACACATTGCACGAGTCCAAGCAGGTTTTCAGGTCTGGTGTGACACAGACCCACTGGAAGTGCTCACAAAATAGACCGAGTGTGTGATGTCACCTAGTGGTCAGGACACAGGGACTGACAATTAACGTTCCCAGCTCATTCCTCCACTAGCTGAAGGTGCCTGCAGAAGCTTCCCAGGATCCATCCCAAACAACAATCGCGACAAGTCAGATGAGACAGCTGCAGGTTTACACACACCTCTGATGGGCTACACAGAGCAGAAACAGGGGGATGTGGCTCATTTCCTTCACCACCACTAACCAACCCTGCTAATACCAAACTCCTTATTCCCTGTGCTCGAGCAAAGCCAAAGGAGTTAAATCCAGCCTTTCCATCAACAACAGTGATATCATCGTGTTGCAAGTCTGCAGGCACCAATGAGCAGATAAAAGCACAGAATTCATCAGTCACCATAAATGATCCCTGCGTCTGCTCTGTGTGTGAAGGTTCTCTTGGAGCTTGGCAGAGGCCAACGTGATACCCTCAAACACAGCCCTCCAACACATCCCAGCTTGTGCCAACCACACACTGGGCTTCCCGGATCGGGTCATCTGCCCATGCCCTCTCCCGAGCCAGGGAAGGAATGCCTAGGGAAGCACTTCAGCTTACGCTTCCCATCAACCCACCAGCCTAGAGGCAGCCCAGCTTACTGCTGTGGCAGTTGCTTCCCAGATCTCTCCTTTCCAAGCACTTCTCAAAACCCAGAAACACTGACAAAAGACACAGTGCCACATTAGTCACTTCTCCCCACCCACCCACCTCCTGAGCTTCTCCGAAAGAAGGCTTAGGCCAAGCAAAACTGCCCTACCAGTGATTCCTGGTAGGCTTTTCTTGGCTGTTCCAGTACGTTGACTTGAAGGACAATAACCTCTAGCTTGTTTAACAACTTGTCCCCGCTGTGTAATTACACTCCTTTTAATTGGCTTGTGGGGTTTAATCATCTCTTGGGACCCAGCTTCCAGCGTTTCTCATTAACTGCTGGCATGCACTCTCATTCTGAGGACAGGGGGATGTGCTCCGGAACAGCACGCTGGGGAGGGTGTCTCAGGTTCAGAACTGAAAAGCTAATAGCAGAGCTTACAGCCCTGCCCAGCCAACCTCACTGCCACAGACACTCCTCCGAGGCAACTACATCCCATCCGTAATGCAGACGGCCACCTCCGCATCCCCTGGGAGAGGCAGCCAGCCCAGCTCGCATCCACTACCAGAGTTGTGAAAGAATTAGAGAGGGCAGAACACAGCAAGGGTTGAGAAACCACAGCAAGGAGGTGGCTGGCAGATGCATAGAGCAGAGTGGGTATGGGAGCCAGGCTGAGCTGCTTACACATGTGGAACATCTCCCTGTGACCTCCCAGAACCTCAACTGTTCTACCACTTTTCTTCTAAGTTTGCAAACTTAATCTGTTCTCAAAACCATGCTTAAAACTTTATCTAAGTTATATATCTATCCAGAATAATATTAAAGCCCTTTATTCTATGCAAAGGGCCCAAATGAGCACCTGCAAGCAGGATTCTCTGTAGTGTTGAGGGCACAGTAAACGAATCTCCTAAGGTTAATAAGGATTAAGGTTGGAAATAACCACCAGGAAGCTAGCAATGAAAAGGAGGCCAAGCAGTGGAGGGACTAAGAGCCAAGATGAACATTTCCACACCTTAACCACTCATCTCCCATAGTAACTGCGTGCCCATAAAGCCTGACAAACATAAGCCTGGAAACAGCTATGCAGGCACATCACAAAGCAGCAGCGACACTCTTCCATCCCAGCCCCTTCTCCTGTGTATATTGTCCTACAGAATGTACCTGTGAAAGGTGAAGTATGTTCTGGAGTTACAGGACAATCAGAATGACTTACCACACCTCCCAATCAATCCCTGTCACACTCTGCTTCTGGACTGCAGATGTTGGAAATGACCTCTAAGAATTAAGTTATAGTAACTATTAAAAATATTACAAGCCTTGGTCATCCTGAATTTCCTCCAGACATCAGGAAGAAAACTATTCTTGGGCATGATCATGCTTTCAGAGATCTCAGACTAACAGTATCAGAGGAGAGAGAAGGAGTGGAAATGGGCAATTTTTCATGCAGAACAGCTGGCCTCACTGACAGCTTCCCAACAGAACCAGACCTGTTCTTGCAGTCATCATTATACCACCTTTATACCCATGTGGTCTCCTCAAACTCCAGATTTGTTCTGGTGCAGTTTAAATTCTCTCTGATGGGTCAAAGGAAGACAGACAAGGAACAGGTAACTATTTCTAAGGGGTCTGTATGTGTTCCATTTAATTTCTTTCCACCAAACTCAAACCTTACTCTCACAGTTTATCATTGTACAAAGGGAACGGGACAGAATGAGGGGAAGTTACACTTTTTTCCTCAATATTGTATGATATAGAAATCATTACCAAAAACCACCATCAAGAATCTCAACACTTCTTAAAGTAGAAGTTAGTTTTCCTTAATAACAATCCACAAGTAAATATCTCAAACCAGGTATCTGTCACATACACAGCAGAACATGCATGTTCCCCAATCCAGTCACCAACAAGCCATGACACAAATACTGGGACGGTGGCACATTTAACGTAGAATCACAGAATCATTTTGGTTGGAAGAGACATCTAAGATCATCAAGTCCAACTGTTAACCCGGCACCACCAGGTCACCACTAAACCACATCCCTCAGCACCACATCTCCACTGCTTTTCAATCCTGGGGACTCCACCACTGCCCTGGGCAGCCCGGACCAGCCCTTGACAACCCTTATGGGGAAGACATTTTTCCTAACGTCCAAGCTAAATCTCCCCTGGCACAACTTGAGACCATTTCCTCTTGTCCTATCACTTGTTACATGGGAAAAGAGACCGAAGCCCATCTCATTACAATTCCCTTTCAGGTAGTTGTAGAGAGCCTTACCTTTTATCTTCCCTGCATTATAGCTTTCCACATGGAAAACCCTAGCTAGAGGGACACCTCCCAGTTTGTGCAGCATCACTGGCTGCAGTATGGTACAAAGGAGATGCAAACTGCCTTCCAGTAGAACAAACTAACACCAAACACCAAGTTTCCATAGAAGACACTACAATAATTTTTGCCTTTTTTTTTCTGTTTTCCTTCACCAGACTTACGTAAAGTTTGAGCATGGGCTATGTTTGTGTCATTTGTATTATAAAATGTTACAGAAACGTATGCAGGATAGCAAAGTGAGGTGTAAGGAAGGCTAGAAAGCCTCCAAAAGAGGCTACAGCTACATCCCAAGCAGACAGCACCAAAGGCTATTCACAGGAGGATGAACCAAGGACACGATACATTGCAGAAAATGGAAAAGGATATTTGACATCTGGTGAAGGAACAACACCATGTTAAACTTATACTGGCAGGGCCTTGAGATCCAAGTAGTTTTCTATTACTTCTCAGCCACGCTCGGCAGGTTTGTTTGATTTTTCCATCAGAATCCTGCAGCTCAGTTCACTTTACCAGAGGGGGAAGTTGCTGGGAAAGGGACTGAGAAACAAGAATCTGTCAAAGAGTTGTTTTATTTCCTACAGCACTGGCTGACTGACCAAAATCCTATAAAAAAAAAATAAAAAAATATCAAATTCAGGAAAAAGCCCTGAACGTGTCAAGGCTTTTGGAACAAATGGCACAAGAGGTTTTTCCTGTAGCTATAGGCATGTATTTCTTCTTATTTTTTATTTATTTATTTAAGCCCCTGTAACACACCATTTCCCCCAAAGGGCTGCAAAGGTTCAAAGGCTTTGAGAGCACCAATAAATCATGACCACATAAATGTCCTGTAGTGAAGTTTGATTCTTATTTACCCGGGGTCTTTGGGCCAGTGCTCAGTCTGTGTTGGAGAAGGCAGATTTACTTCTCCTGAGATGCCCTCAATTCACAGAGTGCTCATCTTTCAAGCAGCACCACTCCAGGCTTCAGCTGCCAAAACACTTCTAGCTGCAAGTTTCCATCATTTGCTTTATCACACTTCCCTTTTCCCTCCCAGATACTGGTCTAAACTAAGTTATGTTTAGAAATACCTTGTGAGTGGCCAGACTGTGAGTCAATGAATCTCTGTAAATCACTGCCATATGCAGAAGAATTTCAGGCTTTGGTGAGCTCTCTTCTTAAGCCATCTCCAGCTACTACTCCCTCTCTAAAGTCATGCTGAGGACTACGGCATATCGTATAACAAGGTGGGAAAGCTCAGCATATATATAATACAAGAGTGGGGCATAAGAAACAGAGTGTTAAAAGCAGGACACAAATACTATTTTAGATTAATTGGATGCTCAGTTGCATAACTAACGTGCAGTTTGTCCTGGAGACACTATAACAATCTCACTCCACAGCACCAATGATTTACTCATCCAGCTCCACTAAGAGGAAAACATCATCAACAGAAGTTCCAGTAGTTTGATTAACGTAAGCACCTGGTACTGTAGCTGTTTCTCCACATTTTCCTCAGGTTACTTAACCTAGCATTCATTCTTTAATATCAATGAATACTTAGATCAAATCCACTTTGAAGTCCCCTTTTTAATTATTCACAGATAATACAGGTATAGGTGTTCATTAGCAATCTGTGAACAGAGTCCATACCGGTCTTCATTTTTTAGAAAGTCATTCAAACAGGGAACAGAAGCAATACCTAATGAAGTAAATTAACCACTTACATGACACAAAACTGAACCACTACAGATTCAGATTATTTTCAGCTATGGGTATAGAAAAAATAAGAATTAATAGCAGCTAATTATACCAAGCCATTTGGCTATAAAACCCTGAACTTTGAGAGAGAGACAGAAAGTGTTCAAGCACTTCAGAAAAGTCACAGGTCTGACATTCATTAAAGACAGATTAAAAATCAACTGTTGGATATAGTAGAGTGTGACTGGGACATATGTAGGTATAGGTTCAACTGCATCAGTGACACACAGAGAAACTCATCCTCAGATATCTACAGCCTGGAACCTTCCAGGGACCTGTACAACTCTGCCTTCTAGGGAAGGCCTTTTGTCACCAATAGTGCAGAAGCACGGAAGGGAAATGTTAGCAAAAATCCAGATTTGAATGAGGATCCAGCACACTGCAAAATATATCTATTTAATTTGCCTTAGCCTTTTTTTTTTTTTTTTTTTTTGGCAGGGGGGGTTGTCCACAAGCTTAAACACAAACACATCCTGTATATAGTAAGCTAACCAAAAAGGTTGTGAAATTAAGTGCTGCTTCTTAACAGTTACAAACTTAAGAACTATTCCAATGGAAAAATGTTATTACAACGAGATCTCCGTACATTTCAGTAATAACAACATTCAGCTTTGGAAGTTTTCCTGTCTCCCTGCCTCTGAACAAGCTCAAGAAGCTGATCTGCAAAAGAAATAATCACTGCCAGGGAAAAATAGCAACTGCAAATTTAGAGGGAAGAGCACAAACCAATTCATTAGCAAACCAAGCTTTGTCAATAGTTTTCCACACAAGTCAGGTAAAGCATTTAATTTGTGGATTTCCATTTTCCCAGCTATAAAATGGACTCATGTGGAAAAGAGGTTTAACCTATTGATACAATAAAATAAGACCCATGAAAGTGGTACCTGTTAGCAGAAGACTTCCCCCCTGAATTCCCACTCTTTTGGCTAACGAGTTTTGTCTTAAGATTGCAGAAAGCCCTGGCCACAGCACACACTCTTTTAGCTGAGTTACAAAGCCATGTAAATTTAAGGTAATCACAAACACATTTCAGGCTATTTTTATTTATGTTATGATTCATTTTTTTAAAAAATAAACAAAGGCAGTTCGTTTGCCATACAGTCATATCTTTTAAGTTTCTTGGTCAACACGGTGTCCAGGTTATGCCGTGGTGTTTGCATGGTGTGTGCCGGATGACGAGTTCACTGGAAAATGAACAAGAGCCCATCTCCCAGGCACTGACAGCAGAAATCCATCTTTAACATAATGGACAGATATAATTGTTGTGCACCCTGTTAGACATACCAGGTGATTGATACAATGCAAAAAAGGAGGGGGGTGAAACGATGATGATCTATAAAGATCTTGCTGGAACAGAGAAAGAGGAAGAGAATCATTTTTAATATGATTAATACTGCGGCAGAGAGGGGGAGAAAGGAAAGAGATGGGATTTGTTCCCTGTTATAACACTCTACTCCCATGCAATACTGCTTAGTAGGAAAGCCTTCCAGCTGAAGGCTATGAAACAGTTATCACTGTTAGGTGATTAAGTTACTAATTCTTCAGGGAGAAGACATTTAGAGGCCCATATTAAAGGAGAGCGAGGCAAAATTACATTCCGTTTCAATTTAGTTTAGCAATTCTAGTGATTTAGTTAAATGAAAAGCAATTGTTCCAATTAATAGTATTGAATGTTATTCATCAAAAGTGTCAAAACAGCTGTGTTGGTGCATTAGTAACCTATTCTCTTGTCAGAGCTCAGGATAATTTCCCGGGATTGCACCAGGGAAACGGCAGAGCAGGCAGAGCCCTCTGCGCGAGCAGCCCGGCCCGCAGCGGTAGCGACAGTGGCTTCGGGAGCTTCTGGCAGGCTCTGAGCATGACTGCAGAGGGCTGGAAAGGCCAGCTGGCGATGCGGGGGTTCAGGAGGGCAGGGGATGTTCCCAAACACGGGAATCTGTCTCTCACCCTTTCCAGAGCCATCCCAAACACGTGCTTCGAGACATTCTGAGAGGGGAGAGCAGCCTCACTCTGCTCAAGAGAGCAGAACGATGCAGCTGCTTCTCCCTCCTCCACCCTGCTCCTTTCTCCTGCTTTTGTGTAGGGAAGCGTTAGGTCCCCCCTACCCGCCTGCTTTGGCTGGAGCTGGTGCAAGAACAATTAGGAAGTCAAGCCTCAGAAAGTGCTCAGGAACCATTTTGATCCATCCCGAGTCCTCAGCAGCAATGGCCGCAGCAGCTTTTCTCATAGAGCACATCCATCAAAACAGTGATTAAGGAGCTAAGAGGAAAAGTTTGGATGTAACCCCTGAATACAATGGGGTAATAAAACACAATGGTGCTGCTGGCCTGGGAATATGACACTCTGGCACAAGACAGCACCTTCTATTTTGGGATAAACAAACCCCGGTCCGAACACGGCTGAGGGCATCCTGGAGCTCATTAATCTGTATGGGAATGACAGAGACAGGATAACAGGTCTGATAAGGGTTTCCTCCAGCCTTTTCCTCGCACCACGCAGGCCCCTGCAGCCATCGTGGCTATCTCCACTCAATAAGGCTTTATACACTTCCTCCCAGGACCCATAATTGCCGTCTCGGTGCAGGCGATACCATCGTCTTCCTTTCCTTTTGAATTTCCATAGCCTTTTTCAGGGCGATTAGAAGGCCCTGCCTTTTTCTTGACTCTCCTGCTTGTTTTCCTCCAGGAGCTAAAGAAAAATAAATGCATGCTGTATACCTGAGCTGAAGGATGAGGGAAAAGAAGATACTAAGGGCCCAGAAGCAACTTGCTGTAACTTGTTTTTCTTCTCAGCAGAGCATCTTACCCAGGACGATGCTTCTGCACTCCTCAGGAACAAGGTGGACCCTGAGCCAGCCCCATTCCTCAGTATAGCACAGGGCAGGGGGATTTTCCAGGTCACACCATGGGACAAGAGCTACAACAGTCTGATGTGTCAGATGTTTCTATTCTTTCCAAAAAGAAGTTAGCAAAACCAAAACATATAACAAAAATATAGGGGGATATTCAAGGAGAAACAGAGCCCTAGACACATCACAAGTGAAGAACAATTCTGCTTTTTCTCCTGTCTCTGATGGTAGCCTTCGGGCAACACTCCCAGTCCAACCCTCCTCACAAATGTATTAGGTTTTTGCAGTGTGATCTTTCTTGCTTTCTCTTCCCCACTCCAGTCATTACCACGGAATATACCCCGGCAGTTATCCTGCTCTAACACACACTGAAATAGCCAGACCTTCGTGTTGAAGATAAACCACAGTGAAAAACACAGAGTACCACATCATCACGGCTCTAATTGAAACATTATTTATTGGGGGGGGGAGGGAAATAATCTCTCTTATCAATGCAAGCTGTGACAGTTTGGCATCACCTGCTCACACCCTGAGGAGGATGGAGACTCGAGAAGCACATTGTAACTATAAAAGCCTTCCCCAGCCTTACACATAAATCAATCAGGTATCCTCACTAAATTTGGCTCTCCATAATGTTCCACACAGAAAATAACACCTTAACTAACTTGCTCTGTATTTTGTTACTACCTCAGGTGCTTTGCTGCTTCAGGAAGGAGGCTGCCAACATACAATTTGAAGCCAGAGCAATTCACCAAATCCCCACGTGCTGCTTTCAGCGCAGGCAAGTGAATGTACAGGAAGCACACACTTAACTTATGAAGAAGTTGGGAGAACAAGCATGAGAACTTAAGACCAGTGACCAGAACAGAGAGTGACTGTGAAGCCCTCACAATATTACAGCTCAGGCTTTTGGCACAAAGGAAGCTCCTGTTTGGCAACTCTTATTTTCCAATTCCTGCTCAGGACAGTCGGATTTTAAATGCCTGCAGGGTACAGAAGGTTACTGATAATAAAACTGTGCATTTTAATACACTACAGGTACTGTAAGTAGAGATGCCTATTTTGGTGCACATGGCTCAATCTTAGCCGTATTTCAAACACGCCACATAACATTTATTATGAAGAAGAATTAAAGAGCCCTTCATTAATTATTTGTATTACCATAGCACCCGAGGGCATTAATCACACACACTGTTCTGCAAACACTGCCAGAACACAGTCTGCCCAAAAACAAAATTCAGGTCAAGGAAAAAACAAAAAAAAAACCTGCAGAGAAATAAAAGAAGGGACACAGGGCAGGAAGCAGGGGTGATGGCTTCAGGAGAGGCAGCAGGCAGAGCATGTCCCTGACCATCAGATGATCTGTACATGTCCCAGGTGAGGAAATTCTTTTAGGAGAGGTTGGGCAAGGATCAGTACCACCCCTTGACAGTCAATAATAAGGGGCCAGCATGTTGGAAGCCAAACCTAAGGAGGAGCTGTGGAAGAAAGTGGGCTATTTACAGCTGTTGCAAAGAGCCCACGGTGACAACACTGAGCAGTCAGGTGCACTCTGAATCAAGTTATGCATTAAGAGGACTCTTGGAAGATCCTTTCCAGGTCCATTCCTTTGCTTTTATGATACTTTAAAATCATTTAAAAATAGCTAGGAAGATTCTTCAGTCATGTTTATTAAACTGTCCCAAGCTTTAAATATTTCATTAGAAGTTAACACCAACACTATTCCCTGGCTTGGCGAAGCCAAGGCAGGCACAAGTGTGTTGGGAACTGCACCTTCCCCCATGACAGACCCCAAGGCAGCAAACCAAAGCTTCAGCCTGTGCTCAAGATTATCACCTCCTGCTGAAGTTAAACACCAGTAATAAACAAATACCAGCTTTTGATATTAATGTGAACCTGAAGCAGAAAATTAAAGCTCTGACACTGTCTAGATGGAGAGTAGTAACTAATATACCAGGTAAGCTTTTTCCACCTTTTCAGTTGGCACACCAGCCAGCCCCCCAAACCCCAGGCATTTAACCTCATCTCTCCTCCCACATACCCAGCACAGACTGGGAGCAGCCATTGATTCTCAATCACCATTTTGACTAGTACTACCCCATCACTTGGAAAATGGGATGGGTCCTAGTGTAACAGGCAGCAATTTATATAAACCAGACGTATGGTGTGAATAAAGTTGGTTCCTTTTACCTACAACAAGCTTTTGAGGTTTTGGTATAGTAAATAAAAGCAAATTTCAATCTGAAAAGCAATTGTCATACTTCACAGGTCCTGTTTTCCTCCCAGGAAGAGGCTCCTGCATTAAACTACATCTCAGGCCATTCACTGGTGTCAATAACAAAGGGCAGAAGGGAGCAAGAAGGTGCCACACACAGAGGTAACAGGGAAACAAAGTTTTTGTAAAATGGCACATTGGCACACGTGAATTAAGTACTCCATTTCCCAGCTGAAACTTTTTTAAATTCTTATTTCACTTTTTGTTGTTAGTGGGTTTTTTTTCTGTTTTGTTTTAAAATAAAAACAGGTTTTTGGACAGCAGAGTAATTAAAAGTGTTCTCTTCAATTAAAAAGAAAAAAAAAAGGAAAACAAACAAAAAACCAACAAAAAACAACCAAAAAGCACACCCCACCATTTTCCATCCAGAACCAGAACACAAAAGAACTATTCTCCCATACCTGACTGTAGAGTAATCTGGCTAACATAGAGAGGATTTTTTTTTTTTCCTTTTAATTGTTTAGGGGCATTCTCATAAGTTATCAACTAATCTCCTTCTTGATTTCCTAAACCAAGAAAAGGCCAGATGCAGTAATCTATTACAGACATGATATAATTGTATTGTAATCATAACATAACAATATCTGCACATATGCTTTTGTTAAGCATAGGGCACAGCCTGACACTACTCATTAAGAAACAAATAGAACATTCAACTACAGCTTTCATTTGATCTTACAAAGATAAGCCTCGGTATTGTTAGTCCAGATTTTGTGTGTGCAAGACACAAAAGCATTTTCTCAGAGAAAAAAAAAAAGGGGGGGGGGGGAACCCACAACAAACCAGACTGGTCTACATTGGGCAATTCTCCTGTGGAACAGTATATTCTGCTACTCTGCAACTACCACTCTAGAATAACTTAAACATCACTCACTGAGCACAGTATTAACACAAAGCAAGCCTCAGCCAGTTAGTTATCTCTCCCTGCTACAGTCGTACTGGTCATTTTTCTTAGAAAATTTTTCACTTTCCAATCCAACTGGTATTGTCATTTATATTTTATTATGAATAGTATTATATTCCTCTGATATTGTAATTTATACCTTGTCTATGCTTTGTGTATAAGAAGTTCTTATCATAACTAGCAGCTATACCAGAAAGGGGGGGAAAGAAAAAAAAAAAATAATAAAAAACCCAACCAAAAAACCACCACCAACCAAACAAATCAGACGAGCAGCTGATGTTGCTTTAGGAGGATGTGCCTGGCAGGAAAGCAGTTAAAAAAGAGGCAATGTGAAATTGCATATGATACAGCACAGAGATGCTACTGCATTATAAATAATGCTGAAGGATGCATTATTTATATGTTTAATATTGGGCTCGCTTATGAAGTAAGTTTCTTTCTCCAGTTTGTCTCCAGTGGTAATAGGAAGGCAGGATCACGCAGCAGAGCTTGGAAGGAGACATGATAATTCAGGGAAGTTTGAGAGGCAAAAGCCTGAGTGGTTTAATAAGCAAGTTGGAAATCTCAGGTTAGAAGCTCAGCTTTCATTCATTTAAACATTTTTAAAAAACAAAAAAAACAACCTTGGAGGTTTATTTGAGCCATATCCCAAGTCCGTGTCCTTTAACAGCTGCAGAGCTGGCACGGAAACACTCTGAGATTTCTGGCACCTCCACATCCTATCACTGTGTTAAACCAAAATCAGAGAACGACTCTCTGCCCTGTGAATGTTTAAATTGGCTCTTGCCAAAGGGTGAAGCCTGCAGCCCCATGGTGAGCTCCAGCTTTTAACACACCCATTTGCTATTCCTGTGTTGAATACAGCACCTTGCATAGACCCAGGAGAAACACTAGTCCTACAAACGTCGCTTTCCTTTGCTCCATGAAAAACCACACTAGCAATTTTTAAACCAGTGCGATTATCCACGTAAAAGCACAAAGCAATCTGGGTGTTATCCCAAGACAGAGCACTAGCAGAGGCGAGTGCAGCTTTGCTACCAGTCAAACCTTGTCCTTCAGCCAGAAGGTACCAACTTTGTAGAAAAATTCCTGTAAGAAGGGTTTTATCTGCCCCATATCCTGTCCACGTTCAGAGCCTGGAGTGGTCAGTAGGAACCATTGCCAACTTTTATCTGCAGCAACATATGAAGTTGTGAACAGTGGCAGCTGAGGAATGGAGATAGATCCCATTCACCCACTGCTGTTGGATTTAGCTGGAGTTTGGGTGGATAACCAAAGCTGTCTGCAAAAAAAATAAGTAAGTTAGAAACAGCTCTCAGCAGTGTATGCAGAGCTGTTGTAGAAGTTAACGACTAACAACATTGTCTATAATCCAGCCTACGCAATCCAAGGCCTCGAGGAAAAATTAAAGCATTCTTGGGCCTTGTTTTTGTTGTTGTTGCTTCAATCCATCTTTACCTCATAAAAGAAAAATATGCCAGTGCTTGGACCACAGTGCTGACAGTCACTTGAGCTCATCACTCCAGCTTTCTTTTAAGTCTTCCAGTTCTTGCAATTGTAGAAGGAGGGGGGAAGAAGGAAAAAAAAAAAAAAAAAAAAAGGCTTGAATACTAGAATGAGACAATGACCCCAAAAGATAGCTGGTGGGCTTTTTGGTTTGGTGTTCGGGTTTTTTTTGTAAAGCATATTTCATTAAATCATTCACTCCAAAACCACTGTTTTGGAGACCTGCTTTCCCAATCCTATGCTCCGAGGTCCCAGATTATCCAAATTCCTCAGATTACTGCTGAAAAAATTCTGTCACTAACTGAAACACCATCCAAAACCCACCCTTTCAAAACCCATTAAAATGGAGTTGAAAAATAAAGGTGAATGATGGGAAGGAACTGAGATTCTTCTTCAAAATCAAAGGCTATCTTCAAGGTCCAAATACTCCTTAGGAACCTTTTCAAAGCAGTGCTTCAATATATCTCCTAATATTTCAGTTCTCTTCTGCAGGGTGTTTGCTGCCTCGTCATCTTCTGTTACGTAAAGTATTTAAGAATAGGATGGTCTCGGTTCAGAGGCCGTGATGAAGGGCTCATGGCCCAGACCTGACTCTTCACAGCAGCACAGGTAGGGACAGGAATTTGCATCAGTCCGTTTACATTGTGAATACTTTCCATTAATGCCTAAAACAGGCACAGCCCACCTAAACCCAGTGACATGAGGCACACCCCACATAAATCCAGTGACATGAGAACTTCTGTTCATTTAAAGTCTCCTGGCCATTCCCAGCTGCACACGAGTTGAAAATGCAGACTGAGACCACACACCCTCCAGCCTCCAAACTGAAACACGCAAACAATGCTCAGATTATATTGCACGTAGCATCACAACACTGGGTTTGCATTTCCACACGACTGACTCCTGTAGCTTGGCATGAACAAACTGTGTGTGCCTTTTCCGCTTTTGGGACTTCTAGTTTTGGAAGAAGGATGCAGAGCTGACTTCTTCCAAGATGGGAAGCTTGCCACTAAGTCAATTTTCACCTACAGATTCCATTTGCATAGTGCACTCCATTCATGACCATCCTTAAGTGAAGATCTCCACGTGGTGCAAAAAGGTCCAAGTATAATCACATAAAGGAACTTAGTTTATGCTAAACAGCCTCTTCCAGGCAAACTTTTGCAGCCAAATCAACCCAACACGGTTGATCCCAGTTCTCCACTTAACTGTGCAATATTAGACAGTTTAAAGCTGAGAAGCCAAAATAATCCCAAAATTAAAAACCACTTTCCCTGTATTCCACTCAGCAGCTGTCACAGAGGAAATGCAAGTGGAATGATTAATTCTTCCAGTCACATTTCTGATGCAAGAGCACCAACCTCTCAGATTCGGGCTTTATTACTGTGTTCTGCCTTCCCAGGCCAATTGTAAGAGTCAAATTTTGACAAATTTCATACCGTGAGGCTTTTAAACAGTCAAATATTGCTTTATTATTTAGAACATCATTTTTTGGTTTTGATTCCAGCTGTATGTAGCACTGAAGTTTGCATTAATGCACTGCATTATATCATCCTTATCAGACAAGTTTCCTAGGTACAGCTGATTCTCCTTTTTGATTTTCTACAAGAGCTATTAAAAATGCTGACCAAAGAATATAGATTTTCATTAATATTTCCTCTTCTTTTGATCTGTTCCTTTGATTTACCTGAGTCTACGATCCAAATAATCAGAAGAGTTCCTGTCTTTCATGCAACAAATGTAATGCCAAAACTTAATCAAACCAAGGTTTTTATGAAAGGGGGGGGGGGGGGCAGGGAGGTTATTTTAAACACTTTTTCTCCATCCTGCCTCCCAGGATTTGTGAAAAAGGACGGTCGTAAAGAGGGGTTCAGTCAATGAATGCAACCTCG
>WUAM01000160.1:350987-379679 GCA_024336885.1 Actenoides hombroni | reverse complement strand
TCATGCGTCAATTGAAAAAAGAAAATAAATATATCAAGTATAGATGCGAGGGGGGGTGGAGGTGGGGGGGGGGCGGAGGAGGAAGGCAGTGCATTTAAAGAGCTTTTCCTCACCCTGTCTCACCAGATGACTGAGAAAAGCAGGCCTCAAGAAGAGGTACCAGCTAAGTATCCAACATCAGTAGTGTCTTCAGAAGACAGTCTCTACTTTATAGGCATGAAATACCTTTCTGCAAATGGCAAAGCTGCTGAGGATAAGCAACTTGAGATTGAAAGGGAGATAGCCTTTTTCTTTCGGCAGTGGCAACCAAGGCGTTGCTCTGGGTTTCTCTCCACGCTGTCTCATTTCAGCTCAGTTTTCTCTGCCAGGTTAAGTAGCTGATATGCTCTCAGGACAACTAGTTGACTGTACTCTTGTTTTTCAACTCTGCTTTGGCGTAAGGTTGCTGTTCTTACTCCTTTTGGTATTGTTTCTGCACAGGAAGGCAGGAAAATATGTTTCCAGGCTCCTAATATATGTTTGTTTTCCCTTATTGTTGTTCTCTCTGTTTACACAGTGGTTGTTTTTCTTCATCTTTGATGATGAAATTTAAACACTAATAGAAGGAGAGAGATTTCAGGGAGTGGAAAATACAAAGGCAGACAGAGTAATGAAGCAAAAAACAGACTTCATTTTCAGTGCTGTTTTCTTGACCCCAAGATGACCAAACAAGTCGTAAGTGTAAGACATGCACTTCTGGAATCAGACCAAACACCTCTTGTTTTTATACTATTTTTACATTAGTGAATGAGGGAACAGATGTGGTTCAGAGGAGTCAAGCCACCCTGGAACACACTGCAATCACTCCAGTGTCATTAAATCACCATCAGAACAGCTTTGTTCAGGAATCGTTCAGTTGGTTTCATGTGATTGCTGCTTGAGCCCACTTCTAACCTGCACTCCAAACATCTGGATACTCAGAGAAGAATCAGAGACTTAGTAATTCACCACCCTCTGTCTCAGAATCAGAAGTACTAGTAGGGGCCCTTGAAGAAAATAATACCTGTAGGGTGGTGAAAGCAGCTATTTGCAAGGGGCAGACTTATCTGTGCATGAAAATAGACATTTGTAGATATATTTCTGTATCTGTATATGCCCAGTCGTCCTTCCCCATTTCCAGTATTTACCTGTGACACTGTAATTTGTATATGCAAACATTGGGGGATATTTGTATAAGCCAAGGTAGAAGGTATGCTGACTAACACAGAAGTTTGGGTGATGTATATAAACAAATAAAGGAAATCAGCAGCTTCTCAAAAAAGGCCCAGAAAGACTTCCAGACAGACAGAAAAATGAACAAACCATCTCTTGATAACCTGGGAGAAATCTCTCCCTCCTTTAAGTAAAGATGTTCAGATGCACATAAAAGAATAAAATATATAAATCTGAAAGCTCTTAATCCTCACAAATGGTTGCCACATCTCCCTTTTCAGTGAAAGTCTTGAAGCCTCATCCTTCAAGCAAATGCACTTATCTTCTTCATAGAAAAGGGCTCCAGACCTTTCCTGGACCAGTTTCCCCTCAAGGAGAGGAAAGTTGGCATCATTCATCATCTCCCCTTGCCCCTCTTGCAGAGCTGCTTGCTGCCCCAGTTACATTAGAACTACACCTGGGATTCTCCTTATAGGACAAGCACACCACAACGGAGTCATCATTTCACTCAGCATCCTCCATATCCTTTGCTCCTACAAAGGATGACCTCATCTCAGACCAATTCCAACTGTTTTCCACAGTGATATAATTCCCATACCTAACACCATATGGTCAGAACCAGGTTTGAGCAGGAATAATGTGAAGCCTAAAACCACAGAAGGGGACTCACATGACTGGATGACTTCACAGTAACCCATATTGGTCTGGGACCTTCCCCCAACTCTTATTTTTGCCGTATTTAACACGGCTTTACGTCTGAAAACAGAGGCAGCTTTTCATCTCCCATTAAAACTAAGCAAGAATGAGCCCACAGGATATTGTGAAGATGTCCAGAAACATCCCTGAACTGTCAGTAAAATTCTAGGAATCAATGGCCAGCTCAGGAAGGCACAGAAGGAAGCATAAAAGAAGAATACTCCTCTGAGCATACCATTATTGTTAAATATCACCATTCCAAATGTAAGAGATAAATTTTCAAGTGTTACAGCAGGTCTCAGAACCCTATTAATAGAAATTAGAGAGAAGTCTAATAGAAAAAGACAGAGAGGAAGCCATTCTCTCCACTGCTCCCTGGGGAAGGTGAGAAGAGACTGAAAGATGACACTTTATCTCTTCTAATTCCCGCAGGACCCATAATCACAGCATTCATTCAGCAAATAATAATAATAAATATGGTCTGAAGTGACTCCAGCTATTTCAGCTTTAATAAATGGCTTGAAATAGGGGCAAATTCAGATACAGAGAGCATCTTTTCAATAAAATCTGATAGGGTTATTAATAACATTAATGGAGTACCATGCCGTCTCCCTTTTGTTAATAGTTGCCTTATTCTCCCCCAGTCTGTTCCCCACTCCTGTGCACAGACACAGAGAAACACACAGGCTTTTCCCTCCAGTGATGACAAATTCAGACTGTCAGCTTTCTGCTGGCAATGCATCCCAAGAATTAGTCAAATTTGACATGATTTTATTGTTTTATGGGAACTGCCAACAGGGATTTTTCTGCCTGAAGTACATTTATATCCCAGTTCAAATCAGATCCTGGCTTAGTTCAGGACACAAAGAGGATAAGCCAGGAAACCTGCAGCTCCTCAAGGACAAAAAAAGTTATGACCATGATGGGATGCTTAAAGCCCTACTCCAGGGAGTTGTGCCTTTGTTTCAACTTGTCCCTTACCCCCAGGACAGCTTTACCTTCCAGTTTATGGTTCCCCTATCAGGGACCCAATCCCAGTGTACAATCAGAATATTCGAGCTGCTGGTCCCAAACCAGACTTGTAAACACAACTGAAAGTCCTTGCACACAGTTTTAGAAGAGCTAAAAACCTGCAGAAGAACAAGTGCAAGCAGGTACGTACACCTCATCTGCCCAGTTATATTCCAAATGGATAGTCTAGAAAGGCTCTTTGGGAAGGTTCCCCCCCCCTTCCCTTCTCTCTCTCTCTTTTTTTTTTTTTTTTTTTTTTTTTTAAGAAATTGTGACCTCATTCCCACTGTATTCCATGAAAAAACAACTATTGGCTCCGGTTGTACAGGACCAAATCTTAACTGAGGGCTCCTGATAATTTAGAATTCACCCTCATTTATCCCATTTCCCATCAGCCTTTAGCAGCATTTTCCAAATGTCACATTTTTACAGACTTAATGAGATTTAAAAAAAAACAAAACAAAAAAACATGCTCTTTTCCCTTTGCATTTCATGCTTTCAGCTGTGACTTCCATAAAATGATTTTGGTTAGCAAACAAGATGGCTATATGATTAAAGAAAAAAATGCATCTCATTTTCCTAAGCCCCATATATGGATGCAGGGAAGAAGCAGCAAGAGCCAAAGTGTTTTACATCACAGTACTTCCCTTGCAGGGAGACAAAAAAAAAGAAAAGAAATAGAATTACAGAGTTGCAGAGAAATGAAATGTTTGAACAGAAAATAATTTCCCTAACTTGTAGCCTGCAGGCATAACCTGTCATAACTCTGCATGAATTGAACAGTCAGGGAGTTCAAGTTTTCTGCAGCTTGCCGTAAACTAATATGCTCCGTCATATCATCCTCAGGAGACAAGGATTTGAAGGAGCCACTGTATTTAGAACAATAAAAGTAATTCTGTGGTTTAATAGAATTAGGGGGAACCATCAGAAGCCCAACACAAGCCAGTGCAGACAGAGACTAGATGGAAGTTGACCAAAAAAAAAAGCAACCCACAAAAAGCCTAAATCCCAATCTCTATGCCACACCAAAGACAGGGGAGGTTAAGCAGTAATTCTGTTTTAAGCTCTTCTAGAAACAACGGCTTTATCAGTTCATATCGTACAACAATTCCACTGGTTTACACACATATACCCAGAATGGTACAAGGACAAATTTCCACTTGAAACAGGGAGCATCATACTGTGAGGCTCGCAGTATGGTGGGTCAGCCTCAGAGGCTGCTGTAGGAGAAGAGTGTCTCAGAGCACATGTTACTTTCTGAAAGGTAGAGTAAAACTGCTAAGAAATAAAACACTCCAGGAAGAAAAGCCGATTCTAAATCTGCATTGTACAGAACAGGCAAGATTCTCTACTAACCTTTATATCTGCAGTCTCTTCTCCATCTCTACAGGCTTACTCGTGTCTGAAATCAATGCCCAAGGCACATTATGGTGCAGGTCCTAGAGGCTGTTCCACAAACAAGACAACTGAAAAAAATGTGTTTTTCCTAAGATACTCTCGGCCCTCTAGCCTCTTCAGGACCATATACAGTGGAGGAGATACAATCCTAAATACTGCAATCCATCAGAACTGGGGGGGGTGGTGGGGTGGGCAGGGAAAGAGACAGAACTTCTTGTTCTCTGAACTTCTCATGGGCCAGAACCACAACATAAACTTTGCCAGGGACACTGGCTGATTATGGGTTGACCACTCCTGTGTGGAAAAGGACAGATTAAGAAGAAAAAAGTTTAAGCAACTCCAAACGGTGGGAGGAGACATGTTAAGCATTCTCAGTCCAAAAGTACCCCTCCTTCATCCCTCCCCTGTAACACTATGAAAAGTTCCCCATACAGAGATCTTTACTGGGAAACCCCTAGAAGGAAGTCATAGCTGTCCTGGTGCCCGATCTTCTCATTGCCTTAATTGACTCCTTTCGCTCTTCCCATGCTTCCATAAGACAAATATCCTCTGTTGGTATCACAGTTCAAATCTCAAAATACTACAGATATTCCAGACCCTTGAGAAATCCAAGTGCTTCCCCCAAATCTGTATCCTCTATGATGTTTGCCCAAGCACCCTTCCTAATTAAGTTCCTGGCAGTGTCCCTCCCTGCAGTTAGAGCAGTCAGACCTCACCTACTTCAGAGAAACTGAAAGTTGTCCTCTCCCCTGGCCATCTCTCCATCCTCTTCAGTGCACCTCCTGAAGGTTTCTCTTCACCTCATTCCTACCAGGGTTTTGTGACCCTCCACTCTTTCAGGTCCCCATGTTGCCTTCCTGGAACAACAAATCTCTGCCAACCCTACCCCAAGCTCAGCAGCAGCATCCTCAGAAAGAATTAAAGACTTTCCCCGTGCAAGATCTCCCTCTGACAGTAGACTCCCTACTGTGGGGAGGGCCCACTCTGCTATCCTCCTGACCCAAGCACAAGCATGGCAGATGCCTCCAACACTTCAACTCTCTCCTATATTGTCACCTCCACAGGTGCCCACCCCTAGACACTGCATGAGATACAACCTGCAATACAGAGCAGTGCCTCTGGCACACCTGAATGTATCTTCTCTGCATGGGAGAATGGGTACGCAGCTCCCAGTTACCTATAACTCAGAGGCTTCCTTTGCTCATCTCCACAGGGTAAGGTGGTCAACTTCATGGTTCTCCTGTGAGGTAATGTTCAAGTTAGCAGCTGGGTCAATTTATGGAAGGTCAGAGGAAAGTTAAGTAGACCTGCAAACTGCACCCAGACCTTCCAAAACCCCACCTAGCATCCTACCACTGGATCTCATTTTCTCTCCAGGAAGACTGTGTCCTCAGAAACCAGCTTTCAAAGGAAAGACTGAAACAGAAAGCAAAAACAGCTGCTTGCATTCACACAGAGCAAACTGCTATCCAAACAACTGCCCCACAACTTACTTCAGTGTTTGCTTTACCCATTTACCCCTCTGAACAAAGGGACGACACCCACGACGTGACCTGTTCAGCAGCAGGGGCTTCTCCAAAGCACTCCGTCTGACCTCAGTGTAATGAACAGAATTAATATGGCAAAGCCTCTAACACGGCACCACTTCCCAGCAGCACAGCCACAGCCTCTAATTGATTAGTCCATAAAAGTCTGTGCACTAAATTGAAAGGAGCTGCACTAATTCTCTTTTATGTTAAATTTCTGTCTTTCTCCTTTATCGAATCCTTCGTCGAATGTCCCTTCTGCTGCCTATTGTGGGCTTGCTCTGGGCCTGTTTTCCTCTTGCCCAGATTAAGTACCTAATCAAAATCTTGTCTCCCTTAATGGTATAAAATTGAAAGATAGATATTGCACTTTACACAGCTGATTAAACACTAGAATGTGGCTAAATGCTTTACAGGGCTTGTTACATTAACTAACTCTGTCATCTGCCAGCTATCTTATAATTGCATATGCTCACGTTGCCACTGGTGAAGCCAAGGTAAGATTTCTTTTCCGTCCATTACCCCTTTCCACCCTCCCTCCCTTCACATTGCTACCCACCGGCTGCATATCAGACAGGAGCAACGAACTACCCTCTAACAACCACCCAAAGAAAAACTGATGCTGGTTGCCTATAATTTTCTCTTCTATGTTCAACTGTCAGTCACTGGTTTGTGACCACCTAAAGTGGTTAATGTGATGGAAAGGAAGAGTAAATGGTCAGAAATTTTTTTTCAGAAGGAAGTAGGAACAATCCTGCCCACACTTGTCATCTTCACAGCTTTGATGCTAGACAACTTGATCCAGAAGCCTGAAGAACTCAAGGACGCAAGGAAAAAAAAAAAAACAAACCAAAAAAAGCCATAAAAATGCTTACACTAACTTGTGTAAGAAAATAAACAGTCTGAAATTCCCATTGGCTTGTCAAAGCATGATCTGATGTAGGTATCTGATGTAGGTATCTGATGTTGCACATCTTGGCTTTTTCCTTACATTGTAATAATAATGATGCAGATGGACTTTCTGGAAGACTTACAAGTCTATCCCAGCTGATTTACTTTTCAGAGGAGAGTTTCACCTTCTGCAAGTTATTCAGAGAGAATGAGCCCTAAATACAATCTTCAACTGGATTGCTTCAAGGTAGACGCAAACAAACCCAAAAGGCTTTCTTTCTTCCAAAGGATTTTCTAGTAAAGTGTTTTGGGGTTTTTTTTAGTGTTCTTAGCAATTATTAACTATCGAAACATTAATCAGCGTCTATGTTTTGTTTAAAGATACAAACCATGTTGCCAAATGTTCTGCAAGTAAGATTTGTCTTCTTTGTCACCCACAGAGCCAGTGATTTTAGAAACAGATCTGCTCCTTTGAACAAACACAAATATTTCTATATTTATTGCTTTAAAGTAATTGCCAAAACATTCTTCCCTTTTAATACAGAAAATAGACTACATGTTATACCCAGACTGTAAAACGTGGACAGCTGATTTGGTTCACGTGCATTTCTTCCTGACCCTGATATTTTACAGAGAATCTATTTGTTAAGCAATAAAATAAGGTGTCATCCATTTTAGGTCCTATATTACCCTAAAAATCTTTTCTCCTATTCCCAAATTCCTGTGCAAGAGGTGTTAGAAGTCACTGTTTGTGGCCTCCTTTCCAATTCTGCACCTACGCAAGCCAGCACCCAGCCAGGCAAGGAGGTTCTGTCTGTCCCCAGGGGAGTCAGTCCAGCTCCTCGGGACTGCCTTCACAGCCAACTAATAATGCTAACACTATGCTTGGCCCTAAAAATACCCAAAGGTCCAATTTTCTTCCGATGGGCTAAGCAGCAAAGGTTTACTGGGTGGGTCCTCCCTCTCCAGTTTACATGGTAGCTAAATCAAGTTCAGCTGAAACAGACATTACAGTTCTGCTGGCAATTAATAATCAATTAATTCTTTTCTTATCCCACAAGGATTCTGCACCCTCCCATCTTCCATTCTTTGGCTTTGCATAGAAACCACACAAATTAGTTCATCATACCATTGTTAATGGTTCATAAAAGCTTACTAGAGGCTATTATGAAAGCTTTACTAAGTGCTTGGTTTTAAATATTCATAAAGGCACAGTATATATTTTAATAAGACATGTTGCAAGTTACAAAATTGTACCTTGAACTAAACATTAAGATCCCAGGAGATACTCAGCTGGAAGCACAAGACTGGATATCCACAGGGGAAAGGCACCCACAGCTCTCTCCTAATCTGCCTTTTTTGTGACTGATGAGGTAAACTTGTTAAATTGTTTTGCCTGTAGCTTCACCCTTTTTCTTTGGTTTAAGTTAACGTACCAATTCCAAACTCCCTTCTACCATTTCAGGAGGAGAATAATTCCCCTTGATACCAAGGCTGGTACACAGTAGTAGATAGCAGAACTGATTTGACAGGTTTCAAGGAAAAACAATCATTTAGTTCAATGTTGACACGCAGATAGCAAAAGGAGGTGGAAGTTTATCCAAGCCTCGGATAGCGCAAAGACCATGTCAGGCTGGTCATCCAATATGGACAATTCTTTCCCAGTAAGCGCTAACAGAAAAATGAGTGGCTTTGTGACCTGCCACACTATTTTCTACTGCTGAGTTTTGAGTTAGACCCACAAATTAGAATAGATCACAAAAGAAAGACCAAGGAGTTGGGCAATTTTGTCCTAATGCTTAGTGGCCATTTGGCCAAAGCCACATTCAC
This sequence comes from Actenoides hombroni, assembly GCA_024336885.1. Taxonomy (NCBI): domain Eukaryota; kingdom Metazoa; phylum Chordata; class Aves; order Coraciiformes; family Alcedinidae; genus Actenoides; species Actenoides hombroni. The sequence goes on along the minus strand of WUAM01000160.1, from coordinate 371,136 downwards.
TTGGCAGCCCTGCAATGCAGCACAACTGTCAAAGCCCCTCCAGCTGAGGTATAGCAACGGAACTACAGCAGCAAGATGGGAAGCAGACTTACAGAAGTACAGAAAGAGGAACAAAGCTTTTGCCAGGCATAGTCATAACCAATGCCATCAATCCCTCACCTTCAGGATCAGATTCACAAAGTAATATATTAAATCTGTTTATAAATCCCAGTGCTATTTCTACATTGAAGCCTACCTGGGAGGCATGAAATTCCCGTAATGAACTCTCCAGCAGGAGAGCACCACCTGTACCAGTGTGTAACCAGAAACGTTCCATTTCACAAGGCTGATCTGATGAGGTGCTAAGCATTACTGATGGGGTGACTTACCAATACTACAACAGCATCACAATGATGAACAATACCCCTGCTACTGGCCAGCCAGAACAGTGCTATTGTGGCTGGCTCCATGCTGGTCTGGGTGGTCCAACGCAGCCCCACTCCACACCCCTCAGCCCCAATTCTGATCATCTTTCCAGAGCCTGAGAAATTTTATCTACATAACTCTGCTACTCTTGCAATGGAAGGAGAAGGATGGGCTGAACTGCACATCCAAATTTCAACATTGTTCCTTCTGTCCTTTCCCCTAAAAGGGAGTTTAGAGATGTATGGCTTGTGGGGTCTGAAGGGGATGGGAGGCAAACAGCACTGAGGTAAAAGATTCCATACACTGGGGAAGAGAAAGGGGAAAGTGACTGAGGAAGTCCTAACTCGTATTCAGAGTTCTCCACTTTTTCTTTTTTTACAAATGGTTTTCCAGTACAGGAATATTTGGAGAAACTGATACTTAGAGAATCACAAAAGATCCAAATGGCATCACTCTTGTTAGTGTTGAGCTCGTGTACTACGTGGGGAGCTGCTCTCACCTAACAACACAGCAGTTAGCAGGCTCTATCTATCAACTTGCATTCTTGCATCTGTTTTCTTCCAAAGCCCCTCCAGAAGTAAAGGACAAATTGGGCACAAATATCACAAAAAGGAGTCGGAGTGAAAAGCCGTGGAAGAAAAGTCAAAGCAGGAAATGAGGAACCACAACTGTTTTCAACTGAAACGTCACCGTCAGCTAGCAGTGATGCTTGGAAATACCTCACCAGCAGGACCTGAATGAGCTTTAACAGCTTAACTGGATGAGCAGCCTGATATACCCTTCTGGGATGCTTTCTATTTTTATTTATAAGAAAACAAAAATATGAGAAAGACTAGCATGCTCAGAAAGAACAATATGATTCTGTAACTTCAAAACCCTACATCTTTTTAGCAGATCCTCACTTCCCAACTCCCCTTCTGTGTCTCCCCAGGGACTGTTTGATTAAATGCGAATAAAAAGTATCCATTCCCTTTTGAACTACATTAACAGTGACCTGAATCTGACCCCACAGTCCTGACAGCAATTGCTTATCAATGAGTCATTATCCATCTCTAAATACAATTTCATGTTCTTTCCAAACTTCTTTGATATAACCGAGATTTAAAAAAAAAAAAAAAAAAATACTGTTATAATACCTTTCATATAATCAGATTTTAGATCTGAGGGCAGCCCAGTAGCAAGGCAGAAACACCTTTAGAGCAAGTGATTCAAGTGACTTCTCTTGGCTGGTGTCAGAGCTTTGCTCAAGTGGAAATGAAGGGTCTTACTCCAGGTTTAGAGGTGTTGCACTCCCTCTTTACACACTGAAACAAGACCTAGTTTTCAAGGTCCTGAATGAATTTGACAACTTGCCTATAGTAATGGAACTGCAGATAGCTATTCGTCTTAACGCACTTTACACAATCACACTTAAAATATAAATGGGCTACACGACACTACCCCAAATTATGACATTTACCTGAAGGTTTCAGAGAGATCTCTTGATAAGACAAGCAGCTAGCTGGACAGGCTGGAACATTCCTGGTCGTAAACCCCAGCACGTCAAAGCTGGTTTACTTTGCAAGGAGTTTCCACTGCTGAGCAGTTAAAGTGAACTGTTTTCATGAGCCATATCATAGCAGCAGTTAAATGCCAAAGAGCAATAGTATTATTTTATAAGCCACAATTAAGAGCTAGCTGACTGACAAGATAAAAAAAAATCCAGATAGGCAGCTGAATGACTAGCATGGGCATCCTTCCACTGCAGGACATGCCGCCTCAAAGGTAAAAAGCAGCAGCTAGATCCATAGCCTAAAAACCAAACAAACAAAAAATGATGTAGAGCTGGATGAACAGCTCCACCACTGAGTTACGCATCGAACGCTGTAACCTGAACACACTTCCATTTGTTTGGATGGATGCTGGCCTGCTTCTGATCCTACGTTGTTGAAGCTACAGATACAACTTGCAAAGGCTTGGCCCTTGCTGTTCCCTGCCCTGCAGGAAAGGAGGGCATTAGACAAACACAAGGATGCAAAGAGGGAAAGGGAGATGCTTTGGTGTAGATCTGTAAAGACACAGCTCAGATGATACTGGCCTGTCTCTGAAAGCCAGAGAAGGCAATTGTCAGCCTTGTCTTTACTCCACTACCTTCACTGAAGCTTCCTGTGCACCCGCTGATGAATCAGGAGATGAATAGAATTCATTTCAGTCCAATTACTCAACTCAGAAGTTACCTGGAGTTCTTAGGAGGAACATCAATAGCACTGCAAAGCTGTTTGCCATTAAGATCAAAAACACTACCAGACTGAACTCTCTGTGTTCCAGATCCAAAAGTAAAAGACATTTGTGCTGCATCAGATGGTGAGGGGGGAGAACAAACGCTCCTTTCACACTCTTCCAACATCACTTAATCCCACTGACCTCAGAAAATTAATCCTAATCTGTCTCTCATCCTGGACATTGTCTCAGAAGTACATTAGACATCACAGAGTTTACCGATAATACATATAGTTTGGTCCATATATTAAAATGAAAATTGGCAAAGCTACAGAACACCGAAGATTTGCAAGTTGCCATCGTTTTGGTTTCAGGGTAGATTCCATCTAGATTTCGATTTTACGAAAGCCTTTAAATATAGAATAGTTTGGACATAAGAGTCTCTCTTTGGTCCACCCATAAATGCAAGATGACTCAAAAAAAAAAAAAAAGCATATAATCAGAATTTAGCTATAATGAATTCAATCCCTTCTACTGCAAAGGGAAGTTCTGCTTGCAGGCATAGTTTGGTCCTTGTTTTTAAATGCAGAGAATAGTAGAATAGATGCAACATTTATGAATTATTAAAGCCTGCACAAGGATTTCTTTCCCTCTTCCACAGATTCTTGTTTAATCCATGTTCATTGTTGGAGGCTCTGGGGATGACTGACATTTAACACATCTCTGTCATGCTTTCTTACCCACCGAATGTCTGACATGGGAGAGAGAACAACCACACATATACACAAGTGCATGCAGATTCCAATCACTCCAGCCTATTTCTTTTCTCCTGACTCCACACATTCCCTGAACCAAGTTTCTTGCAAAGAGAAGAGAGAAACATTGCCATCTGGAAGAGCATCCCAATTATCATCACTTCATCTGTTACGTGAGTAAGAACCTTTTCACACCTTGTAAGTAACAGATATTGGGAATTAACAACTTTTTTTTAATTTTTTTTTTTAAGTAGTATCTATATTTTATAGAGGCTTTGGTGGTAAAGGGATCCATTCAACTGGACTGGATCAACTGAAAACAGTCAATTGTGGTACCTTCTGATCAAAACTGCAGTTCTTTACCCCCAGCTCCCACTACATCAGACACTCCAGTAAGAAAGTATCACCTTTCACGATAAAACCTGCCTTGCACTAAACACCACAGAAGGGAAGAAGGCAAGAAACCACAATAGCAACGTTTCTAGCAGTGATATAACTTCCTAGAAAGTGATTTAACAGGTTTAGGAGTTTGAGACTGATTCAGAGTATTTGAGACATTGAGGCGTTACAAACAACAAAAAACAACCTGCAGAAAGTTGGGCCACATTGGACTCGTCTACATCAGTACACTCCCAGCTAACGTGTCAATGAAGCAAAGTTTCCTAAAACAGCTCCATGTCAACCATTTCGCCGTATACCCCGTGCATACAGTCTGCCTGCTTCAATCCTAGTGCATGAATTATGCCACAGAGTCTGTTAAAGTTAGTGGAAAACCACATATTAATGTACACGTGCCTTCAATTAGACCGTAAAAAAAAGGCTTGAAAGTTTGCATTGAGAAACAAAGAAATGTACGAATCAGAATTAAATCCAAAGGCAACAGGAGAGGAAATGCTTGTGAACCACTGCAGCTTTTGTGCTCCACCAGCCAAACGTGTGCTTCTGCTGCCAGGAACAAACACAGAATCATAGAATGGTTTGGATTGGAAGGGATCTTAAAGATCATCTAGTTGCATCCCCCCTGCCATGGGCAGGGACACCTTCTACTAGACCAGGTTGCACAAAGCTCCATCTAACCTGGCCTTAAACATATTCACCACTGTCAGAGGGAGTTTGTACCTTCCACCCCAAAACAAACAAACAAAACAAAAACAACACAAAAAACACTACATAAAAGTACAAAATACCCAAAATACCACACTGTGGGGAGAGGGGAGGCACAATGTTTGGCAAAGAAGAGAAACTGGATTTTTCATGAAATCAAAACAGGAAGCAAAAATCTTCCTATATCTTTTCTCTAAGAAAGTTCCTGTATGCTGACCTACTTATATGTGGGTCCTACCTGTAGCTCAGGTTTCCAGTTCTGACATCAATACGTCTCTGGCACTAAGCAAGACTGATGATATGGTGGAGGTTTCTACCGGCTGCAGTGAGTTTCACATTAGCTACCTAAAGCAGAGTGTGTGAATCCTGGATGGAGACAAGAACTACAGCTCAACCCCTCTTGTGTTCTGCAGCACAGTGTCATGGCCTGCATTCAGACATCAAACCAAGAATAAATTTTCTATGGGGTCACAGAATATTTTGTCTAGCTGAAATATTTAAGGAAGCATCAGCTTTCTTGACAGCTATTTTTAGAAGTACTCAGACCTATTAGTTCATCAAAAGGCTAACACACTCAAATCTATTCACAAGCTTACTGCGGTACCCCAAGAGCTTCACCCCTCTGCGTAATCAAGCTCCCTAACGTGATGGATACAAACAGGTTTTGCTGCTTTTCTACATCCAGAAATCTTCCTTCTCCCTTTCTTATTTCTCCTCCCTGATCATCACAAATCCATCTCTGTATGTGAACACGCTTTATCGCCACATTATCTGTGGCAAACGGCACTGCAAAAATACAACTGCCTTGCAAATGAGAAATGAAAAAAAATCTGCATCAGTTTTAATGAACTTGTACGTGTCTGACGTTTTCGTTGCACAAGCGCAATTATTTAATTGTTCACAAGAGAGGTTTAACAGAAAACATGCCTGTACTAAAAAGATGGGCTTAATGTTTGAGATTACTGGGTATTCTTATGTGAAATTCTTTCCAGTCTCCCCCAAAGATACTACATTTGAGTGTTATTTTAATTTAGTTCACTTTTCCCCTTTAACAGCACCGCTTTTCAAAAAAAAAAAACCCAAAAAAACCCACTCCACCACCATTCTTATGCAAGTTTAAACTGCTGCCAGAAAGCTTTTGTTTTCCTATATTTATTAATAAGCTATCTCTTTAAATCCACTCCGCTGTGCTCTACAAATTGTAAAGAGCATACAAATGAGAGACAAAGCAGCTGCCAAATGCGTAAGTAAAGCTTGGCCTGGCCAGCAATAAGCAAAAACTATTTAATCCTCCTTAACACTTTCCACTCTATGCAAAAAATATTTATGGGAGCAGCATCAAACCCAAGATTTATCAGATAAAGTTTTGATAGTTAAAGAAGAGAAACACAGAAGAGATCAATATTTTTCTCAGCCAACTTATTCTATTTAAACATTGATAGGGACTGTTGACCAAGAATTTCCAATCATTTTTTTTTTTTCCCCAATCACAAAACAGAAATTTGAGAGAACTCTACTTACAAAAGCAATTCTTTTCAGAGTGGCCACATCAACTTACACGCTTCCAACACTCGACAAAAAAAATAAGCATCCTGGTGCAAATTTTAGCCAGTCAAGTATGTTTTAAAATTAGTTTATTGTGCAACTGTACCCTGGCCATCTTGTGCAAATTCTCAGCCTGGAGCAGCTTGGTGACAGGCTAGATCCTCAGCCCATCTACTGCATGGTTTTTCTTCTGATGAAGACTCCTATATGAAAAAGGCTACTTACAGTAGTCTGATGACTGTCCCTCCTCCATGCATCTTCCACCAGCTCTCCACAATGCTAGACACAGCTCACAAACCCAGAATGCCTCACCAGAAAGAGCCAGTTATTCTTCCCAGCCAGCTCAAGTAAAGCATTTGGGTTACAGCCCAATTCTTTGCCACAGTTTCTCTTCTAAAACAGAATTTTTTCCAGGAAAATTAATGGAATTTCCACAAAAGGGAAGTATTTGGTATTTGTAGTAATCTACTGACCAAGTTGAGTAACTGGGAGGGGGGAAATCCAAATGTGGCCCCACCTGACATTGACAAGTAACCTGTGGACATCTCCCCTGAACCTCAGCTCTTATTTTACAAGGATTCATGGATGATTCAGAGCAATCCCTCACAGGTCACTTAACTTTTGGGAACAGTTTTCATTACTGACTCCTAGTGCTGTATGTGACTGGAACCTCGTCAGCAGGAGAATCACAACCAGTGACGGATGAGCAGAAAACGCTCATGTCTGTCCATGAATAGACACTTCTGGCACACAAAAACATGTCTTGGTATGTACAAGAGCCACCTAAGACCCCGCATCAACGAAATTTTATTTTAATCTTTTCCAGAAGAGATAAAAGTAAGCATTGAAGTTAAGACATTTTGAATACTTCTGTTCCTGAGATTAGATGGGGTGGGTCCAATCAGAGACTTCCTCAAGAGTGCAGCTGTCAGAGATCACCACACACCTGCTGTCCATTGAAAACCACACCATCAGACATCCACAAAGCATGAGAAATTAGATGCTAAAAATCACTTGTCAACTGTTTGGTCTTAAATTGGTGTCTGTGGTTGTATCTCTCCTCACGCAACAATTTTCATCGTAATTAAGACTTCTGCTTGAATCCCCAATACAAATAAAATTAATTTGTAAAGAGTAAATAGAGGAACAAATCACAGACCAACTGCAGAGTCTCTTGGAGCCTGTGAGACTGTCTGCAGAAGCCTTCTTGCAGATCCTCTCAGCCAGCTCTAATCATTTATTTAAAAAGAGACTAACAGAATAGTCTGTCCTGGAGGATGAAAGCATATGTTAGTCTCGGCACGGATTCCTTTAGGAGGGAAGCATAACTGTCACATTCTGAGCAACTCAGACTTACTCTTTCATTTTCTTTCTTTCAATACTAAGTGAAGTGTATATAAGTAATTTGACTGCACAAAACACAGCTCTCCCCACCGAACTGGCACTGAGTCAAGTCAAAGTCTGATGGACAAAGGACAGTCCATATCAGCCCCAACGCAGGGTGCTGGTCACAGTGCATCCCGTCTACATACTAACAGACCTCAGAGGTTTTTGGGTTTGGTTTGATGTTGTGTTGTACTGGTGTTGCCGGTTTGTTTTGGGCTTTTTTCAAACCAAGGAGACCATATCACAGCGCAAAAATAGGTGAAAGTGCCAGCCTCTACTAATTGACAGTAGTTCTGGGAACTCTAGGGATTGTGTTGGTATCTGTCAAGTCCAGGGAGAGCACATCTGTGTACCTCTCCAGATGCTTTTGATATCTCCTGGGCTGAGTCCCAAGAAGTGGTCAGTAGTCATGATGGCGTAAACCTCACATGTAGATATGAGAGGCTTTCCTAGTTCACAGAAAGCAAGAGAGAGATACGCTCCTGAAGCAACCCAGAAGTGAAAATTCTGTAAAATGAAAGACATGTCATCCTTCTGTGCTACAGGAGGACCTCTACCCTGCAAATAAATTACTGCGAAAAAGATTTACTGAACTAGCAACTCAACGTAAGCTCCCAGCACAGTGTTGTGACAGAACCAGCTAATGTTGGTTTTAGAAGTATAAACAATAGGAGTAGTAAGCAGGATTGATGAAGTGATTACACTTTTATTTATGACATTGGTGAGACCAATAAAAGGCATACAAAGCTCAGTTGCAGTGTCACAACTTTATGAAGAGTGCTGAGAATCTGAGCAACTTGGGGAGGGGAATAGCTGAGATTTCAATGAGAGCTGAAAGAGCTTAATCTATTTAGTCTATCAACAAAGATTGAGAGGTAACTTGATTAGTGTATAAGTACCTTCATGGGGAGAAAACAAAGGGTATTAAACGGCTCATTAATCTATCAGAGAAAGGCATAACAAAAACTAATGGCTGGAAACTGAAGCCAGGCTGATTTAAATTAAAAACCAGGCATAATTTTTTTCTATTTATTTTTAAATTTTGTTTACATTGGGAGGTATTCTCCAGCTTTTGCCATATTCAAATAAAAAACCCCATGCTTTCTGGAATATCTGGATTACTATTTTAGACAGACAAGTTACACTGTAGTTAAGTACAAAAGTTATTGGGATCAATACTGCGGTAATCAGGCAAAATGCAACAGTCTATGATATCCAGCAAGTCAGAGGGACAATCTAGAGATCCCACTTGGCCTCAAACTCCATAAACCTATGGACTCTGAAAAAGCCATCTCTCTGCCCTCTTCAGAAATCCAGTTGTTCTGATTTTTCCACCTACATCCAGTCACTGTTGAAACTCCCACGTTACAACAGAGCCGTTCAAGAGATTGGACTAAAATCTGAAATCAAGTTGAACCACGTGCTGAGGCATAACCAAAGAGCTAATTTATTTTGCTTGCTTTAAAAAAAAAATGGGGTTTGCACTCATGAGGAATATTAGATTGATGACACTGATAAACTCTCTTGGGGGTGGGGAGTAGGAGTAGAGAAAGGAGGAATTTTAAATGGTTCAAGCACACAAAGTACCTCATCCAACAAGACGCCTGAAGGAGTATTCTGTAAATTAAAGAGTGCAGTTCATCATGCACATTTGTTCTGCCCCAGCCTTGCAATTCATATCAAGAAAAAGGGTATTAGTAAGCAGTTGTGTATTTACCAACACAGATTCATAGAACTAATCTTTGAGTTATTCAAAGCTTTTCAGAAATACGATCAATACATTTGGAATGGGGGTGGGGGGGAAGAAAGGGTTGCAGAAGAAGTCTATGACTTTTAAAACTTTCTAGATCTATTACATGACAGAAGGATTTCACTCACTGAAGCTAAATTAAAACTGCATAAACAAAGTATTTTGTTTGGCTCCACATTTCCAAAATAACATATTTTGGCATGAAAACCATCTTTGTAATCCTAAAATTTGGTCACCACACTGAAAACTCACTCACACCTCTCTATGGTACTGGGATTGTCTGCATGAAGAATGTTAACACTGCAGACAGGATATCAACTGACAAGTCTCCTGTTCAGAGACAAGAACAGCACAGACTATTTGTGCAGCCCATCAGATAACGCTCCTTGTGATTAGGGGTTCAGAGCAGCGCTGAAGATGTGAAGACATCTCAGCTTTCTCCCAAGCCCCGGTGCTTGTCTCCCAGACCATGCACCTTGGTCCATTCGCACCCAAGCAGCGGCAGTAGGTGCTTCCTGTCCCCCATCCTTCCTCCCTGCGTCCTTCTGGGATTATGAAATGTTTGCTTTCAAAGAAGAGGGCTCAGTTCACCCACAATATCAGTGGAGATTTCGGTTTTCCCTTCCCGTACACGCATGCCCTTGTGAATGAAAAGCAGCATGAATGAAGCCAGCTTTGTCCGCACTTGCGCTGTAGATATGCACAAACTCCAGGAAGCCAAGGCTTAATTTGATCTGAAAACCCCCACAGCCAATGCATTTTAAAGACAGAACCACAAAGCCAATCAATAGGGACCATTCAGATACTTGCTGTCAGCGGCTAAAAGAAAATGGATACCGAGAAAGCCATAACTATGATAAATTTAAGCGCTGCTTCTCTCTGACTAATGTAGGCACTAAAACACTCCATGAATATCCTGCTTTGAAACGTGTCATATTTCTGAGAGGCCAATCAATCTCAGGTTCTCTGTGGACCACATTAAAATACATTTGTCACTGTAAGTTTATGAAATATTGATGGTGTTTTTTAGGGGGGTGTTAGGAGGTGGAGAGGTGGATCAAAAAACAGGGGAGGGAGAGCTACTTTAATGGATTATCTTTAGGCTAGAAGAAAAAGAAGAAAAAAATGTAGGTGCTTATTGTGGATGAGGGTGAAAAACAGGAAACAGAATTGCTTACTGAAGGAAGACATTTGTTGGATTAATAATGTGGATGAATGCCTTACAGAAGCTCTTCAGTATTTCAAGCTCAATTTGACCTAGATTTATAATTTTATTAAATCTTTAATTTTCTAAATTTGGTAATTAATAAAATCAAAACCAGAGCTCCATTAATGACATTCACAGAGAGGAAATTAAAAGCCTATCTGTGTTTCAGAAGGGAGCAGCGTTCCACTGCACCAGACATTGCATCATATCTATACCTGAAAGAGGGAACGAGTCCATGTGTACGAACAACCCTCACCAGCTCTTCAAAGCTGAGACACACACACACTCCTCATGGAAAGGAAATGGAATAGACCAGCGATACACAGACCACACTTTCATACTGGTGCATCTACATGCACTTAATACCCGAAGTGTCAGATATTAGCCACCGAGAAAATTCCCATCTTAAAGAAATCATGATCAGAAGAGCTAATAGACCAGAAAGGAACAAGAAGAAACTGGGAACCAAGTCAGAAACAGGAACCAAATCACACAGAGTAATTAATTTAAGATTATAAAGGAAGACTGTTGGAGATCCAAGCTGTGAGTTCACAGCCAGCACAGAGCTTTCTAGGCAAGACCACTCTACCTTTCTGTAACCCAATCTGCTAAACACATAACGACACACCAAGCTTCCTACACGAGTAGCTCCACTGAAGTCAATAAAGCTATTCACAAGTGTAAAGTTAAGTCTGAGCTTAAATACTTTGGTACTGTGATCTATGTTTGTAAGTGAAGTGTGGAACTAAAGCTAGTTTGTGTAAATAATCTGAAATTGGGTCATTTTTCACCATTTCCGTCAATGCAAAAAGCAGTTTTTCAGATAAGAACAACAGCAGCATTCACCAAAGGAACAAAAAGTAAATCCTCATATGCATTTTTAACGCACAGATGCTAAACTTTTTGGTAGAGACATTATGCTATGTTGGTAGGAAAAACACTCTTAGGCAATAAATAGCACATTTTGCTTTAGTGATGAATAGCAACAAAAACAAATTGAAGCAGAAGCATAAAATTTTTCATTTTTCAGAAATCTGGAAAAATATGAACTTTTCTATTATTTTTGGCCAGGGGCCCAAACATCTTCCCTTCTGCCTTCAAAGCAAACTCCACTCTTCTTACTGAGATTATCCAAACAGATACAGAGATCTATCCTCCGTTTCCTTTGCCATAGTTTAGGTATTTGACTATAACAATTTGACAGCTTAGGAATCTTACATTAAAAAGCAATTTTTCTACCTCCCCACACACAGCAACTGCAGCCAAATTAAGATTTCCATGTGCATGGAGGGCAGGGAGGAAGGAAGCATTTTGTTTCCCATCAGTTTGATGCAAGTTTAAACATTTCAGTATGTTCTAGTGAAGCAGAGTGATTTGCTAAAGAGTCAGTTCAATCCTGAATTACACCTCTTGCAATGCTACAACACTTCCCAAGAACAGTAGCTCAGGTGCCCAAATCCCCACTTTTTTTCTCCTAAAGGCCACAGTCCTCAATGGAACTACTTTTCCCACCATGCACTGCAGTTCCCCTCTCTCCACCAGCCACAATACACTTGTGCCTCAACAGTAAAAAACTGATTTTCTTTTCCCCATCCTGATTCTTATTTCACCTGAGTCTCAACTTTTCACACTTCAGGTTGGGCTCAAACCCAGTGTCAGTGTGTGCCTCTGATGATGTGCCCCACTGCAGCAGCACCTCAGATTTGTGCTGACATTGCTCAGACCAATCACAAATATCACCAAGTGCCATATTTTCAAACATATGAAAGACTTCGGGATGTAGATGGGAGCAAACTGCACCTGCTGCGGTCGAGGGAAGCACAGAGGGAGACAAACGGATCCTCCCTCTCAGGGAGCTGCCAGTTCCCGAGGCCACAGCAGTCTGACGGTGCATTCCTTTTACAAGAAGTTCCCAGTACACCCAGTCTTCCCACTGCTCCCTGAAGGTGCGTTAGCACCGACAGACCCACAGTCTCCCCTCAGCCTCACCAGAGCTTCCATCTGTGCACCCCACTGGTCCCAGGGCTCCACACTGGGGCTGGCCCCAGGCATGAGCTCTGCATCCTGGAGGAGTGGGGCTGCTCCCAGGGGAGGATGAGCAGGAGACAGGGGCCCTCAGGGGGGGTTGGGCACTCGCTGACAGGGGCAGCAGCTCAGGGTGGGACAGCCAGGACCACCAGCAGCACTGGTGGTGGCAGGGTGACCAGTCTGCCCTGATGCCAGCCCAGGATATTCAGGCATAGCAGGGAACCAGGCTGGGCACAGGGGCCACCACAGCCCAGCCCCAGTCTGGTGCCAGAGCCAAAGCGGAGCTCCATGCTCCTGACAGGGGGCACATGGCTGGAGACTGCAGGGGACCACCTGGCCCTGACAAGTCACCAACAATTTGCCAGCTGCTGGCATCAAACAAAGCCATTAGATCAAACATTTCCTTCCCATAGCTGATAAATCCTCAGCACACGCTCTGACCCTGAGGGGATTAGGAGTTTTGAGACCACTGACTCAGTTTAACAAGAAACTGGATCTTTCAGCAGTTAACAGCTCTGTAATTCCAGCCATCAGGAATATGATGGATTGAAAGGAAGAAAGTGGTCTGGAAATAATGTTTTATACCTTTACCTGTACACGCAGCACCTGGCTTTGCTTCCTGGCCATCAGGCCCAGCCCAGTGTTTCAGCTATTGCCTCTTTTGGTGTCAGTGATCCCCCTTCTTCTCCCAGTGAAGGGAAACCCGGAGCTTCATCCCCAGGGAAGGGCTCCAACTCTGTGACCAGGACCCCCAGAACATGCCTGACACACAGCAAGGAAACACCTAAATCCGCCTGTTACTGTACCACAGCACTAGAGAGAAAAGGCTGACTACATACAGCACAGACCTGTTGTGCCATTAGATGGCTGTAACATCTAAGAGCTCATTAGGAAAATAAAGTCTGTGCCACAGGATCCTGATGAGTTCCGTCACTCCCTTACTTCAACATGGGGGTTAGGCTCTTTCCTAACACCATTTATGCTCACCCTCTCCACTTATTATCCTAACTTGAGAGTTGGTTACAAAGCAAACATACATTCTCCCTGACCCCACTAGTCCGGTCAAGAGAGCCAATGTGGCCAGTAGACACCATCTTGCTTAAGCATGGCTCACTGGTTCAGCAGGCATCAAATCACCTTGTCAGTTCATAAACCTGGATTGCTTCCCCCCCATGCAGCCCCTTAAGGTTTCTGGGCTCAGACAAGCTTGTTCAGGGTATTTCCTACGACTACAGTATTGTTCCTGGCCATACACTGTCCAATCTGCTTCTCAGTATCTCAAGAAATTGGGATTCTCTGGCTTCCTCATGGAGACACTTTGGCCAGGCAGTAAGGCACAGTGCCAGCAGCTTTTTCCTGATGTTTGGACAAGGTTTCCCCTTTGATTTAAATCTCTCTTTTGTGTTACCACCCTTTTTCTATTTCTTTGAGTAAAATCTGTCGCCAAAGTCACCCCAACGAGTAACGGCCAGAAGAAAAACCTAATTACAAAATGTACAATAGTACTTGACATTTTCTACACTGGGGCAAAGCCAGATTCCCAAGCAACGTGGAGAAGGACTGGGTGATCCTGACATCTAAATTTCATACCTCTCCATCTATCTAAAAATGAAGGAACTAGATGCTTTTATATGGTCCCAGTTACAGAGAGATCAGATAATATAGTCTAATGACCCCTCTAAGCCTTGCAGTCAGTGATGCCTTCGGGTATGTTTCTGAATAAAATGCAAAGCCCATGAAAAACCCCATCCCTTACCTCTAAACCTTCTTGTGCTTACTCGGCTGCATCGGTCCAGATCTGCCACAATAGCTTAAGGCAACATTTCGAGTTCTTTCCCACTTATTAGAGATCTCCGCGGATGATAAAATACACTTTAAAAAGAAAAAAAAAAAAGTTGTAAAGCTGATTGCTTAGATTCATTAAGCACCAGGATTCATGTCATCTTTGATAATGTTTTATACTCAGCGTTTTCATATGCCCTCTATTTACATTTCTAAGCATGCTATAAATATCTGCTATAAGTATACAGAGAGCTGGCAGGCCAGCTTTCACCCATGGGCCTCTTGCCCCCGTGGAAGTCATTCTCCCCAGAGGACAGCCTGACATTCTGGGCAATGCACAAGACACTTTTATTTGATGCATCATCAGTTCATGTTGGTTTGGGCTTTTACACTGTCTTATTTTGTATTTCAGCTTGTAATTGTGGCAGCAATTTTTGCACATTTCTCAATAAATCTTACAAAGGAGTCTGCCCTTGCTGCCTTTCACCAGGGCACAGCCCCACTGAAGTAGTGCCTACACAAAAACTGTTAGTCAAAGCTTTTGGAAAGATGCATACCTTAATTTCTAAAAGGATCATCAGCTGGTAGTCAGAAATAGTCACCTGAAGCCAGTAGTTCCTTAAAAAGACTAGAATTGAACTGGAAAATACAGGCGTGTTTCTAAAGTCACTGCAATATTACAATCATGAGCCATGCAATTCTTAAAAATACCAGTTTGAGAAATTTCCTTTCAGTATAGCCAGTTATAGCGAAAGAAGGAAAAGGTAGGTAGTGGGCAAGTGGTTTTCCCCCAGAATTTCACTTTCCTAGGTGGGCTACCTCACACAGCCAATGCAACCTATGTAACAACAACATAACCCGAGATTAACTGCACATCAAGCACCAGAGACCATGTACAACATACATGAAAGAAAAAAATATGTAAAATTGGCAGATATTTGGGAAAAAAGTTTGTGAAGGCAGGGAAAAAAAATGATATTTTAATAACTATTCATCAGGTGACAATCTAGCAACTCAAATCATGACAGTTACTGAAGTCTTAAGTATTTGGAAACAGACCTCTCAGGAAAAAGATCAAAGAATATGGAAAACACAAAATTCACAGTCAGAAGTTCTAGATCTTCAAAGACATATACTACTTAAAATAGTCTATGATTAAGTTACTAGCTCACAGTTTGTTAGAGATTAATTTACAATGTTTTATATGACTAGTTTTATTATAGATATTTAAAGTACACATTATATAATTACAGCAAAATGGGGTCTCTCTATGTGCAACTTTAAAACCCTACAGTTGCAGTCCAACTTTGTTTTCCAGCCATCAACACTGATGTTCCTAAATTAATTCTCTTATTTTAGAAAGGTGTTACACAAAATCAGTTTTACTGTATATACTATAGTACTTCCATACTTAATACTACGTAAGAAGAAGATAAAACCTTTCATAAATGTATGTCAAAGTATGTTTGGAGTCTTAATTCAAGTTACACAATTATCTCACTCAAACTGTAAATAAAGTTTGGTTGTGATAAGCAAGTTATCTGCCTGCACAGCTATGCCTATGTCTTTTGCCAATTGCAAGTTTGTATTTATTCTCAACTTCTTCGTAAGAAAGGAGAGAATTGTCTACTACATATTCAAAATTTCTAGATCTTTTGCCTGTCAACAGATTCTGAAGATAGTGGGGTTTATTTCAAATGTTGTAGCACAGATTTAGAAATCCCGGATGTTTCAGCCTCTCAATTTCTCATGAGACTAAGACTCTGTCACAAAATATCCAAAGCAATTTCCTGCACGAGAACGTTTCTCAGTCATGGTTTAATATTAATAGTTAGAATAATTAAATCTCACCTTACTTATCACTACAATCAGACTGCATAGGCAACTTTAAAAAGCACTGAAAGTCCCACAGGAACAAGCTTAGTTTTCCAAATACCTAATTTATCCAGCAGGCAGAAAGGGTGCTCCTACTCTCTGATTGAAAGACCACTAACAAACCAATCACTGGAGTATTAGACAGAGACACCGAGACTCTGGCCTTATTTAAGCTCGCCTTGATCATCTGATTTCTGAACTAAGGATGGAAGTGCTCACCTCCTGCACAGCATTGATCAAGACTTGAACAGTACCCTGGAAGTTTCTAGGGGCAGATATCTGAGTACAACACATTCTGAAAGACATCCATACAAACCACTTAAGACTTGAGACAAGCGACACACTTAGCCTAGCAAGAAAAGAAAATACAAAAGAAAACTAGGGAAGTGTCAAAAAATTAGTGACTATTTAACTATTGGAATAAAATTCTTCCTTTGTTCAGGAAGTGTCTATCCAACGGAAACTCTCCTGTTCAAAATTGGTGTCATCTTGAATGCCAAAAAAGGAAGAAAAAGTCATTTATAAAAATTAGAAATAAGGTTTCAGCCTTGGGGGTCTTCCTCAGGGCATGGTGAAACTAGGACACGGCAAAACTAAACAACATCCTGTTCTTCTTTAGCCTAAGGAAGGCCCCATGGCCAAAATGCCTTCTTGAATCTATATTTGTACTTTTGACAAACAGGTTGACCCTTCGCCTGCTAATTAGTGTTCTGTGACATTGCACCAAGTCTGTCCCTTCAGTTTTAGAGGTCACACACAATGTAAAGCATTCATCCAAGCCATCTTCAAATCCCACACCTTCATTTGTGTCTGGAACGACCAACTTTGAAATGCTTGCTTTGGGAGACGAGGGAAGCTGTATAACTCAGTTCTCCACTGCCTTTCACTTCTGCCAACATTAACTCTCCAGGGCAAGAGGATGAAATGCTACTCTTCCAATCTGGTAGGAGTTTGCATAACTGGATAAAACCAGCTACGGTGCAAAGCAATGGAGAATAGGACCCAGTAATTTGAGGATGTCACCTGTAAAAAGAAAGAATGGTTTCTGTCACACAGGTTTATTGCAGCCCAGAAACGTCTACAGTAACTGTGGGCACATAATATGATGTGCAAGGCTTTTATGAATGGGACCCTTGTGGCTTCTTGTCAGAACTGAATCTGAAGTGATGACAGGACATTTGTAAGAAGTCATTCCTGAGATGCTGAAGGACTTCCATAAGGAAACATCTGAAGATTGGGCTCTTGAGGCCTTCAGTCAAGAGGAGTCCTTCCAAAAACCACTGAAGGTTTTTGGTAGGGGGCAACACAGATACTCCCAGAGACATTGAAGGAGTTGAACTGTTGGGTTTGAACTCTTTGCCTGTCCCAGTGTTCAGAAAAGAAGGGTGGGTGACTGGCCAAACTGCAGGTTGGAGTCAGGGGAAAACCACAAAAAAGGAACACCAAGAAAACTCACACCTTCATACTGTTGCAACTGAGGGTATCACTGTCAAAAGCATGGCAATACTTTGATGAAGGGTTAGTTTGACTCCCCAAGTATGTTAACTATCGCATGATTTCTATTTGCAAGTTTTCAACAGATTACAAGAAACCAAGGAGGCTACAGAGGGTCCCTTCTCCTAGTTAGGCATAGCTGAGAATGGGTAAATCTGCAAAGCATGGTTTACATTTCTCACCTTCTGTCCACATGTGTATGGTAGGAGGCTTCACTATAGCAAACTCCTCTAAGTCTTCATCTGTGGTTACACAACCACCTTCTGCCTAGTCCCTTCCTCCCAATGTGGGGAAGCAGCTGCTGCTCCTATGGCTTGAGAGGTCCCAGTGCTGAACAGCTAGTGTTCACACATTCTGGCATCCAACTGGCGAGTACATTACTAATGCCTTAGCTTAGGCAAAGGTATTGATACACTTGCACATTTTTTACTTTGGAGTTTTTAAACAAGGATTAAGAAGGGAGCCCATTACAAGTTCCAGTACGGCAATACTTGGTGGTCCACGTCGCCCCAAAAAGCTGGTGAGCATCTGTAATGTGTCTGTAGGACTCTGCTACCAACTTAGGACACAAAAAGAGCCTGAATTCCACTTTACCAGAAATACGGTCATAGGTAAATTGCCAAATCAAAAAACAATAAAGCGTGAAAAAGTCTTAAAAGCATTCTCTCTGCCCTAGGTCTGGGTGTTGGAGCACAGCACCTGGCAAGGGAACCTTCCCCAAAAGAGGGAATTTATCCAGGAGAGGCTTCAGCATGAGCTGCTTCAGCTCAGACAAGCCAGCTCCAACCTCCCTGGTCCCGTTAATTGCTTTTCATCTCTTGGCCTGGTATGTCCAAAATTGTCTTGAAAATGGGTTTATTATAAGAATAAGCAAAGGATGACCCTGTAAGAAAAGCCTCATTTTAAAAAACAGCAAAACTGAAAGTTGTTTCGGGTTCCAGTGATGAAATCAGCATGAGCCTGCTCAGATACATTCCCTGGCTATAAAATGAATGTAACATTTGCCACTGATGACATGATCATTAGTGTTCCTAGAGCAATTAGAGTTTGGGTGAGAGACTACAATGAGAAAACTAAGTGACATCTCAAGTAAATACATGTCTGCTGTGCCTCAGAGCGGTCAAAGCGGAGTAACACCCACAGGGGATTCAGACTGGAGTGCGGGGGAGGCAATGAGAACGTGCTGCTTAAAATTAATAAAAGAAACCCGAAACAGAACAGAAAGGAAGTAATCTCTCTGCCATTAGAGGGAATGAAAATCCCCTCACCTTTACAATAACAGCATGTGCCTCGATGTTAGCCCTGGGAATGCCAGTGAAACTAAGGGCTGTCATTTTCTTATTTTACAAAACATTCATATGCTTAACAGACTCTCTCCTCCCCCTCACCCTGAAAGAAACACTGGGGCTCCAGGCAGAAGCAGTTTGTCTAAGGCCCTGAAGGATGGCACAGCAAGGCAGGTGTCAGTCAACCTGGCTCAGCGCGATTCAAACCCACCCCAGCCCCAGGGACGGTTCTCAGCAATGTCCTGCGCCACGGCAAGCCCTCCTCAGTGGACCTGTCAAGTGGCCTCCTAACACCGGCACAGTGCTCCCACCACAGCACCTCCGCTACCACATGCCTATCAAGAACACACGCCTGATGTGATTTGAAATACAAAGGCCGTTGCCTTTAATTGGAGCTCGGTGCATGAAAAGTTTATTAAGTCAGACAGCGACGCCGCAGAGAAGCGATGGTAGAAATTGCCCTCGGGCAGATCCTACCCAGCCTGCCGTTAGG
The DNA here is from genome assembly GCA_024336885.1 of Actenoides hombroni. Taxonomy (NCBI): domain Eukaryota; kingdom Metazoa; phylum Chordata; class Aves; order Coraciiformes; family Alcedinidae; genus Actenoides; species Actenoides hombroni. The sequence continues at coordinate 351,827 of WUAM01000160.1, read as the reverse complement.
TGCTGTTACACTTAATTGTTGGTGAAGGCAACTTAGTGCTTGATCACATCACTTTCACATTAAACCTTTCCTCTGACGCAGGTTCGTTGGTAGAGGCTTCAAATATACTTGCACAGGCAGAAGGATCTTAAAACTAGCAGGAGCTTTACACTCGTGCTGTTAAGAGATCTGCTGGATGAAAGCCGGGGGAATTCAAATAGTCAGTAACATAACAACTATATCTTGCATTTTTTACCACACCTTTCTCACTACGGTCTTTAGAAAGACCTATTCTCTATGCTGAAAAGACTCAGACTAATAACTGACCAGGAGCATCAAATTTAACAATGAAAGCATCCTTAAAAATGGTAACTTTTTCAGGGACTTTGCACTGGATGCTGAAAAGGACATAATTACACAAACAATAATTTAAAAGAAGGATATGCAGGCCAAAAAAAAATAAAAATTCCTACTTAAAAAAAGATAAACCCACAATATTTTAAAAGTTTCGAAACCTGGAAAGAGGAGGCTGATGGAATAAACAGAGTATCAACAGACAATAACTAAGCAATGTATTAAAAACCCATCAAAACCCCTATATGCCACCACTCATTGATAAATACAGACAATAAAACTATACATGAAAATGCTGGAAAGGCAAGGATGTTTCACAGATGCTTTTTGTCAATGTTTAAAACAAAAGACACTGATGTATATATGCATCCCTCACGTGCTATTAGAACATTAGAAAGTTTAACAGAGTTATGGCTCTACTTGGGTTGATCAGATTACTTACCAACAAGCAACTCAGTTGCCTGTGTCTTCGGCTGTCTGCCAACGGTGGGGGGGGGGGAATAAATA